>DVZN01000001.1:0-29280 GCA_018237365.1 Caria ino melicerta
TATATAGGCGAGGTAAATTTCTTACCACTAGGAATCCGTCTACTAGTTTGCCTTCCCATATTATAAAAAAAATAGGTTTTTGCATAACTAAAGTTGATACGAAATGCAATATGGCGGTATTGAGTGTCCTATTCTCATTTGACTAGCATAGTACACAATTATGTTATCATAACGTCCTAGAATAAAAATTCATACCTTGGGTACTTCAATATACTCTGCGAGCTGACAATCTTCCTCATCTATGAGATACAAGACGTCTTCAATTATTTCGTGGTCCCTTTGTATTTGGTGTTCTACAAAATATAATATGGAACTTTCAAGAGCTGGGTTCAATTGACTGCATAGGTACCTGAAAGAGCGAAAATTTTAGGAGCACTTCCTGTATACTAGAGATGGGCTAACCTTTAATATATTATAAAGCTATGGATGCGTTCGTTATACGCGCTTAATTTTGACTAGAAAAAAAGAAGACAATTGCTTGTGATTAGTCAGTTTCATCTGTCATAACATTTCAGCAATTTGTATTAAAAATGCCGTCCTGTGTTTGCAAAGCTTGAAATAATTATACAACTACCGAGTAACCAACGTAAAAACATGTCTTTTCATTTGAAAGTATTATAAATTCATAAATTTTGTTTCTTTCATGCTATAATCATGAATACCAGATATTAAATTAGCCACGTTTAAATGACATTTTTAGGCAGGTAACGTATCTATAGCTTTTTTGTATCATACGCTGTAACGGATAAACTACAATAACTTGTTACAATAAAATAACAGTTCTAATAACATGTTACGATTAAATAACAGTTTTAATAAACTTTTCCAAAGGAGAAGCTTTAGGACGAACATCAATGTCGCAACATAGAACCAAATGATATGACTTTTCTGCAGTAAAAACTATTCTTTATGTTTCAACTTACAGCTTGATTAGATTACTTGCTCAACACTATGATTATGTACTCGTAGTTTAAACACCTCTTACAAATATGGAAGATTGTCGCCATAGAATTATCAAATCTGTCATAACATTCATGGCTACCTATCTTGAATCTATGATACCGTGTACCTAACACGAGCCGTATTAAGTATATATTTCATCGTATTAAGTATTTCAATAATTCGTATTGTATATAAATACTACATGTATGTATAGATGACGATCATGAAAAGAACTTTAAGGAAATTAACTTTAAAGGGATTTTAAAGAGTGGTTTGAAATGCTACTGTATAGCTCGCACGTCAAAAACTATTTTTTTTCTTCAAAATGAATTATAGCTTTTTATCTTCTGTGAGACCGAACCTCGGCCTGGGGCATTGTCATGATTATAACTGGATCGGCTACCTAATGTAGGATTTGAATTTGTAAAGGTCGCCAGTTTTTACACAAAGCAACTGCTATCAGACTTCTACTAGAAAGGAAACCCTTAACAACCGTAGATTAGGTTGAATTCGGATCGATCGATCGATGTATTCCTATGAGCACCCAGAAATGTTCTTAAGTGGGAAAAACAAATTGTTACATGGTGGAGTTCGAGATCTGGAACTACCGGATTGGAAGTTTAAAGCGTCACCGAGACTTCCACATCACGAGTTTTCGTTTAATAAGCCCGATTAGCGTTAAAGGTGGTTCTTTTAAGCTAATCGTGTTTAGGTTTAAAGACTATTGTTTTTAAAGACTTGCAAAAGCTAATCGTGCGTACATACGTGGGTACATATCTTCACAACAAGTCCCTTATGGGGTACAAGTATCAAGTGTAGTAAGTATCATGGTTTCTAACACATACTTGTTAGCTTCATCCACATTCACGACTACGATCCGATAACAGCAGCAAATGCTGATTTCATGGGTAACAATCACACACAAAACACTAGACCGTCGCCGCCGGGATCGGCGAAGAAGGCCCCTTTTCCGCCCGGCGCCTAACGCCGGGGAGCGAGCCACAGATACCCCGCCCAATAATTGTAGTCAGAACGCAACACTAAACCGAGGTCCGGTCTCGCAGGAGACAACCGATAGTGTGGGCGTTGTAGGAGTCCCACGAAGTGTAAGTAATGTAATCTCGGGTTGAGCACTCTGCTCGCCCAAAAACGCCCGGTGACGTTGTGAAGCCAGTCTGGCTGGCAACTATTGTCATTTCGAAAAAAAAAGGATTAATATCGCATATTATGTATATTAATTATGTATATTAAGTAATGACTAAATATTATGAATTAAAAATGTAGTTAACTTAAGATGAAAATTCGTACACCAGTAAAATCTGGTAAAATAGGAGAAGCAACAATTTCGTTCAACACCACTATGTACCCTATTTAAGACAAATAAAGCATTTATTATTATTATTATTTTTATTACAAACTTGCCTAGCTTCCTTCACATTCATTACTCTCTTCATACATACACGCTGTTTTCGGAGACTTTTGGCCCCACCCTCAGATAATACACGGGTGATTTTGTAATGGAATGTCAACCTAGGTCTCCCCGGGTACCTACAGCCTTTCACATTCGCATTGTATATCTGTTTAGTCAATCTCGCATTTTCCTTTCTTTCTACATGACCGAACCATTGGAGCATGCTCTTTCGCATTTTTACACCGACAATTTATTTCAATCCCACTTTTTCTCTGATTTCGCTATTGCGAATTCGGTCCGCGAGCGTTACTCCACAAATTTTCCGGAGCGCACGCAATTAACCTAATTTCATGCTTCTTCTGACATACCCAGCTCTCACTTCCATAAAGTAACGTTGAAAAATTACCGACATTTCTTTCAATCCCACTCTTTTTCTGATTTATGTGGTGTAACGTTACGGCTGTCGCCTATCAAGACCGCTAGCCGCTTAGGTCCCGGGTTCAATTCCCAGGTCGGGCAACATTTCTTAAAATATTTTTCAGATTATTCTAAGTAAGCATGACATTGCCCGGGATTGAAATGTGCCCGAAGTGGCAATAGGCTTGCCACCAATCACAACATAGGTCCTAGTACCTTGGATAATCGTGGGTGTTCTAGTATATCTACTGGACTTACGAGTCGTGGAGATACCAGCACACCTCTGCCTACCCCTTCGGGGTATATAGGCGTGAAGGTACTTTTATTAAATAGGCTATTGACACCTCTTTTATTATATAATATTAGTTTTAAAATTATATGTAGCTAATATAGGTTCAGGAGCACCGGTGCACTTGTTTAGGCGGTTTGTACCGCCTTACCTTCCTTAAATTTTCCTATCGCCATAACGTCAGTGTTGAATTCAGGATAGCCGGTATAAGATATGAATAAAGGGAGGATAATTAAAATACATTTTAGATAATAGTTCTAATAACATTAAAAAGGAAAATATAATTTAAAAAAAAAGAAGTTATCTGTAAACGGGGGGTGCTTATGTATTCTTGTATTTTCTAGTATTTTTAGTTTATTTCTTATGATTTTTGTTTTTGCTATAGAATATCTTGTGTTATTTTATTGAAAAGAAAGCCCCAGGACAATTATTACAGGACAGGGGTTAAAAAATTGATCTGGGCTTATTGGGATATAAAATAACACCCGGCAAGACATACTGATATTAAAGTTTGTTCATCGTCTTAGCCTTAAATAATTACTAATAATATTAGATTTTTTTTTACGAATGAAAAATTTTAAGGCGCTTGTGGGGATTGAACCCACGTGTCCAGCATACCGGGCTGATATTACACCAAAGCGCTGTGGCCAGCACCAGTCGGATTTATCGTTCTTATTCTATTATCGATAACATCGATTGTAATTCCCTTTTTGGTAACATTTTCATACACGTATGAAATGAGTTTATCGTTACAGATAAAATTAACATTTTTATAATTGGATATTCCCACGTTTTTCACAATCGGTTTTAAGCGTAACCTCCGCTTCGGGGAAATTCAGAAAAAATTGTAAGAAAAATTTTTTCGTTAATAATATTAAATTTAAAAGATACCACTGAAGTATTTCAAAATAGAACGTTAGTAGAACAAATAGATAATAAAATCGTGCTATCGCGTTTGATAACACTATCAACAACCTTGGTCAGGTAAGGCTGCAAGCCATACGTTGTTACTGTGTAAACACCATAACAAACCGACGACCTTGTGAACAAATAACTTTATTTCCAAAACCGCGTAACACTCCGCTGCCTATGTTTTATTACAAACATAAATTACATTTATTTATTATATACATCTTATTTTTATAATTATTCCATCTTAATATTTTATCTTTATATATATGCTTATATTTCTTAAGTGGTGGTATATTAAAAATTAAATACGACTAGCTATTACACCAAAGTAATGTTTTGGTGTAATTGCTAGCACGTTGGACCGGAACGTCGGAGGTGTGGGTTCGATCCCCACAATAATTTATTTAGTTTTTTTTGCCGTCCTTTGAAATCAATCAATCAATTCCTTTGAAAACAATAATAATAGTTATTTATTGACTTTAATAAAAGAAGAAATTACTTATTATTATTAACCGCCCGGCGCCTAACGCCGCGGGGCGAGCCACATACCCTGCCCACCAGTAGTCAGAACGCAGCATTAAGCCAAGGTCCAGTCTCGCAAGAGACAACCCTTAGTGTGGACGTTATAGAAGTCCCATGTAGATTAAATAATGTAATCTCTGGTTGAGCACTCTGCTCGCCCAAAAACGCCCGGCAACGTTGCGAAACCGCTCTGGCTGGCAACTATTGTCATTTCGAAAAAAAAAAAATATTTCGTCGGGGATAGTGCAAATGCACATATATTAGCACTGTATATTTTCGCGTATCACAAAATATAGCCTATTTTGGTTTTTTTAAACAAATCCTACATTAGTTTTTATTGTTTCCAATATAAACTTTTAAATAATTAAAATGATCTTGATGATGATTTTGCTTGCAAAAGAAACATCCGTTATTTAACTAAAATCGTTATTCAAATTGAACATCTAGTACGCATTGTTTAAATAAACTCAATACAAAATAAATTCGTAAACTAGTAATCAGTTTACCAATCGAGGCGTAATTTCATTTTTACTCACAGCGGGAACACATCTCATTGATAAGCCATCCTGATCATAAACTCTCAGTGATAAGAGCCAAATTCGCGTAATGAAACGTGATATACCACACTATGTTTTGATTGTTACAATCGGTTAGCGTGTTATGTTAATATGCTAAAATAGTTGAAAGTCCCATTATTAAATTCCGCATGCGATCTCACTTGTGAGAATTTCAACCTTTTGTGTTGATTGTTTTAAATTGTAATTATTCTCATTGTTAACTTCACAATGTAGTTTTATATGAGAATTAACTGGCAACACAGCTATGACATAGATTATACTATTGTTCTTTAGTTGCTAGTTGCACGTTGGCTTTATAGAAATAGTTTTCGTTACAACTTACATCACTAGTATAAAATAAGATCGCTTTGCTTCTATTTGTCGCTATGTATGCTTAGATCTATAAAACTAAGCAACGGATTTTGATACGGTTTTTTTATAGATAGAGTTATTCAAGAGGAAGGTTTCTATGTAAAATATATGCATAAAATAATAGAGAAACACTGATAATTTTAGTGGTTACTTATGTGATGTCTGTGATGTGATGTACCACAGAATGTGTGATACACATTCTGTGATATATTTAGTATCTGTTCTGCACCCGTGCGAAGCCGGGGCAGTTCGCTAGTATCATATATTAAAAATAGTTAAGTTCAGAGGACCTGGCCTGGTTTGCCCTAGCCTATTCCTGCTGTCGTAATCAAGGGAATTATCAACCGTTTTCTGGACTAAAGAGTCCAATAATGTGGATAGCGTGGGAAAAAATACTGGTATTTGCCGATTCACCAATACATGAAGGCAACTGTCTCTTGCCATCAGAAGATTCTCTCCTTATCCTCTACTATAAAGAAAAACATTTGAAAAATATCAACTCATCTTAAATTTAAAAACACAAGAAACGTATATATATATTGACTCATTAAAATAAACGAACCAGTAAGACCATGGGCTGATTGGCGATTCCAAACCAAACACGAATTTAAGGGTGTCACATAAACATCCCAAAAAAGTCCGAACCCGGGATTTACGATCGGATAAGACCCTGTTTTATCGACCCACTGTAACTGAGTATATTTGCATACGCGCGAAACTGGTCAGCGTCAGTCCTCTGGTTCCCACGGGCACACGAATTGATAAATATCTGAATCGTAACTAGATTGGGAGGGCCCGAAACTAGAGGGTGGCTGGAATAACTTTAATTTTTGGGGACTGATAAATAAATTAGATTTTCCAACATATGGTGAATATTATTACGAAAGCATAACAAGGTATGGGAGTGCTTTATTATTTTATACCATTTAGTATAAATTATAACTCGGTAGAATGAAACGAGAGTTGTTTAGGAGAATTTTTACTATTTTGAATATTTACTTTTTAAAATTACATATGTAACTTAAATTTCCTTAGAAATATTATAGAAAGATTTTTTTTTCAACTATTTTCCCAAAATGGAGGATGTATAGAATAGGGTTTTATTTGTATACACATAATTGTTACCACAGAACTATGTTATTTATTTTAAAATCTATTTAGATATATTTGTTTCACGGAACTTATGAACCTCTTATTCTTGATTTGTTTCACATTTGAAGAATGTTCGCGACATTAAAGTATGTTTCGTTGCGTTAGATTTAATTTTTAGTCATACTTAGATTTAAGGTAAAATTATTAATAAGTACCTCTATGGAACTCACAATTTATTTAAATAAAGTTCTGAAAGTTTTTCAAAATCAAATCAATCAAGTTATTTCAAAATCCGAAAATGAATTTCACTCCTATGTGATAAGTGGCAAACTTCTTGGTATCAATAAGACAGGTAAATGAGAAACAGATATGCTTACAGTGACCGTCTGTAAAATAAACTTAAAAACGATTATTAAAAAAACTATATTGAACCTAAATCGAAACCCTAATTTTATTTGGCCATTAAAGTTAGGAAAAATATCACGCTGACAAAATCCTAATGGGTTTAGATTTGGCAAAGGATCGCACCGACCCATAAACTCTCATTTTAATATATCTGACCCACAATTAACCAGACCTTTATGAAGACGTAAATTTTAAAGTTTTTGGATTAAGGGTGAACGACCAGACAGTCTTAGTGCCTCCGTGGCATAAATACCCACAAAGGGATTTTTGAAATTGTGTTATTGAGATGTCCGAGGTTTTATAGTCTGAATGAGTTTAAACTGGATTTACCATAAGTCTGGATATAATTATTTTTGCAAGGCACACAATCAGACGGATTCCATAAGAAATTCACGTCGCCTTTGGACAAAAGATGTCAGTACAAGATCAACCTGAGATATTAGACCTCATGCAAATTACCGGTACCCTCCAAACCGGAGCACGTCAATTAACGTTATAGTGACAGGAACATGTAAGGTGGTAGTACCAATCCAGGCAAACCACTGCGAAACTATACCACTTAGTTAAAAGTTCACGGTGTTAGTGAAAGTAAGTCTATATTCGCCTTTCACGAGCTACCTGGCAGGAAGGCAAATGCAAAGGAGCCCGGACTGACACGGAGGATTTGTCTTAATCATTTATACAGATTATTCTGTAAAGTCCTTTCAAAATTACCTGTTTATTGAGGAAGCCCCAGCCAATTCATGGCACTTCCAGCCCGGTTTTAAACTAACCACTTTCACTTTTGAGTCTGTACTATTTTGTTTTATTTCATATTTCTGTAAATTTATCGCCTCTGTAGTTGGGAGGTACCGGGTTCGATTCCCGGGTTGGGCAGCTTGTTTTATTCATGAGGTATTTAGTTTTTCTGTTAAACGTTGTATAACGTTGCCTGGCATTGGATTTGTGCCCGATTGGCGACGAACTTGCCACTCATGGAACCTGTCTCATCATGGGACCAAATATCGTGGATGCATACTAATATGTACCTCTGCCTACCCTCTCAGAACAGATGGGCGTGACGATATTTTTTTATTGTACGATACTAACAATAAAGTAATATATAACTTGTACAATCTGCTTATGAGAATTCGAGATATTGTATGTTTTTACACTCTCCAGTTTTAATACGTATTCCACTATAATGAAAAAGACATAAAAATACCTCACTTCAAAGATATATGTTAATTTAACTTAGGTTTTAGTATTACGGAGTGATTGGATTAGTGATGGTGATTTAGTATATATGGTTTGTAAATATAATTGCACTGATCCGCTAATTAAGGGGTTTGGAACTATAGATATTAATATTAACAATTATAATATAACTTTCCTGTCTAAATTGTGATACAACTGATTGTTAAATATATGTAACTTCTATTTATATATATAAACCTTACGTAATTGTAATATTTTACCATATTTGATTTAATTATTATCATTCGCTTTTCCTATTATGCGCGGAAAATACCAGTATATTCCCACCAACCAAAGCAAAAATCCCATCGTACATACAAATTTCCCGTTATACCGGAGTGCTTCAATAATATCTAAGTCTTTCTTTTAATTATATTGCAAATAAATCTTAAAAAAGAACTACAGCCATATATAAAAATGCATTGTTTTTTAAATGTTTTATAATTATATTAAGGAAGATAAGTTTGTGTTTCTTTTGAATGTTTAAATTAATTGAAAAACAAATTAGTAACTAAAGATTTTATAAGGTTTATTGAGAATTACTATCCTGATTCCTAAACGATACTTTAGATAGCTAATACTTTTCCATTAAATTTTTAAAGAAAGACGTGTAAGTGACGACAGAATAGAATTTCACCACACCTTGAATGAGTATCATAGACGATTTTTTTATAGTATTAGAAGGCAAACAAGCAGAAGCATTTTATGGTGGTAAGAAATTCACGCCGCCTATAGACACCAAACGATTAAGGAAAGTGGGCAGCAACAGTCACTAGACATTATAGTCCATAACATATGTATATACACTGTGGTTACCAACCCACCTGCCTGCCAATGGCGTGGTGGACAAAGGTCCCGGTGCATAGAGAAAGAATCGGACCCTCCTTCCGATTCAAAACTTATGTTAAAGGCTTGTTGGAGCTGATGCACTACACCACTCAGCCCTACAATAACTACACCACTGCTGCTCACTAGTTCCGGCTTGCCCCCACAATTATAGTGGCTGGCAAACCGGAACAAAGCTACAATATGCTCCATATCGTCAACACGCAATCATGACACTGTTTCGAGCCGAAGTCCGGTGTCACAGGAGACACCCTCGGGGCAGGGGTCGTAGACCCAAAAGTAGGTTTAAGTTTTCACATCTATTTGCTCAAGCGCCACTCAGTACAACACCTCTGTTCTACCAAAAAGTCATTCGATCTGTCGAGGCCGAGCCGGCTATGAATCATTTTGCAAAAAAAAACCACTGCTGTCCAACGTAGTGACTATGGGCAAAACCCTCTTATATATTGAAGGAGGCGTTCATATAAATCATACTTAAATCTTGCAGATATATCTAAGCTAGAAGAACATATTTGTTTGTATATAATAAACATAGAATAAAGACGAGCACGAAAAGGGTAGGTGTATCGAAGTACTTGTGGTTCCGTTAGTTCGATTATTGTTCAGAACACGTGCGTCGTGCGACATACCAACCTGAGTACACAAGGGACCTTACAGTTAGCGATCGTAGATACCTTTGTTATTTACCTTTGGCCTTTATTTATATAAAAATCGCTTTCAAATCCAGTGGTTTTCAAATTGTTTATTTACCCATGTAGACTTAACAGTATTTATAGATCGTCGAAAAGATACCACCAGTTTGTAAGGCAGTCTCTGAGAAAATGAACCAGCAAGAAACCTTATAGTCGCTCTTTTCAACATGATGCTTAATATTAATACAATAGAAATCTGATGCTTAATCACTACATAGTATAAAATAAAGTCACTTCGTATGTATTCGCTGTTCCTATGTATGCTAAGATCTTTAAAACTACGCAATGAAGTGTGATGAGGTTTTCTTTAATATATAGTGTTTCAAGGGAAAGGTTTATGTGTATTATACGCATGCATAAAATAATAGAGAAACATCGATAATTTTAGAGGTTTCTGATGTGATGTCTGTGAGAGACATTTTTTAGTTTTGCACCCGTGCAAAGCCGGGGCGGGCCGCTAGTTACATACATAACAAAGTGGCTTTTTACATAAAAAAATGTGTTTGCGGGAACTATAAAAGCTCGATATATTTTATATGAAAACTAAAAACAATACAAAGAGAAACTCGTAAACTATTTTTTTTGTCAAATATGTTTTTTTAAAAAGTCAAATTTTGATCACGTGTGTTAAAATAATATTAGTTTTTACTTATGAATTTTACAAAAATCGTTTGGATGGTTTAAAGACAAAATATACTATAAATTATTAAGAAGTTAACTAGACAATTGTTACAAAAATATGAAAATGATTCACGCATTATACAATATGAATGTTAGAAATAACAAATATATAGAAATCAATTGTTTTAAAAATCCTATATATATTTTCCGACACTAAAAAAATTTATAAAAAAATAAGCTAACTTTCCACCTGTCTATTTGAAAGTCACAATTATTATATTTTTTATTATACATAATTTAATTGTGCTGCTAAAATTCACTCTTTGAAATAATAAACTTTGTAATGTATATTTTTTCGTGTGAACGTTTTAATAAACTGTAACTGTTTAAGGTGACGACCGTTAGATATATTTATGTAATAATATGCCGCTAAAATACGATACTAAAATTTTATTTTCATGCATAAATAACTAGTACTTTTTACTTCCTTTCCCAAGGCCGATCTGACCCATATTCATAACTGTTCCTTTCAAAATGACATTAAACTCGTCAATGCTTGACCAATCGTTTTTATGATGCGACCCGTTGGTCAATAGGACCGTATTATCCTTTATAGCCGGTGTCAAATAGCCTTACCAATAGCCCTTCAATGTTTTACTTTCACACGTTTTAATATGTGGAATTTGTCAAAGCCAAATGAGCGGTCACCTCATAAAAATTTTAATATACATTTGTATAATAAAGTCGTAAAAACAATATTTATGTTAAACTTAAGGCAAACCTTTTTTGTGTGATTCGTTCATGACCTTTTTAAGATTTATGTGCGTTATTATTAATTTTTTTTCTAAAGGTAATTGTATGTCCTTAAATACAAAAACATAGTTATAAATTTATCGAAATTAATGGTACTTTAAAAATCATTTGCCCTAGTGGCCTTGTTTGGGACATTAGATTTTTAATTTAGTTTTATTTTATTTCTATGAAAATTAGTATTATTTTCATCAGAATTTCATCCGACAACTTGAAGTGGATAAAAATTACTCCAAATTTTATACTCCTCTTTAAAAGCTATGTGCAATGAAGTAGTTAGCGTATACGCCATATGGCGCCCACGAATTTCTAAATTTGGATTCGATTTCTGACAATTTGTGTGATAAAAGATATTACATTTATTTCAGTATTTACTTTTGCATTTCTTATATATCGTTGACTAGCACCGATATCACAAGCAAATAAGTTGTTTACATTGGGGCTAAATCAATTCGTGTAATTTGTCTAGAGATATTAATTATTATTTTTTGTTTGGATTTTTGTGACGTGAACGTATTAATTTAATCTGGTAACATTTTGTTATTGTATGAGATATTCAACACCGAGGCTTTAGTATTCAAAATTGTATTCATTCATCCTTTTTTCGCTACATTAACACTACGGTTTTTAAAAAGACACATCAAAAGTTAATGAGCGCAGAGTGACGATCCAAAATGAATCCTGATAGGGGATACGTTTCCGAAGGACTTTACAGAAATATACTGTCTGGGTGGTCTTAACGCATCATTTTTAGACTATATCTGGATACATCGTGAATTCACTTTAAGGAGGTACAATCTCATACAAAAAATTTCATTCACTTTTATTCAAAGATTCACTTTAATTGTTATCTAAGACAATTTTCCATACCCCACTTTTCCTATTCATCTGTTTGGCAAATCAATAAAAATTAAACCTTTTTTTGCGGATTTTTCGCAAACATTTAAATGGTCTGTGAACGCACAGGAACACAGAACCAAATATGTAGCTTAATCTAGGTTATAGTAATAATTTAATAGCATACAATCTTAGAGTAAATATAGAAACCACAATATATAGAAAATTAATACAATTAAATAGATAAAATAATCAAATGTAAAAAGTAAATTAATAAAATGTAATATAAAGAAATAACAAATAAAGTTAAATCATAGTTTTGGAGAATTAAAAATTTCGCTATACATATTTGTACTTTCATACAAAAGCTTAATCGAAATTTAAGTCGAAAATTAAAATAAAAACGAGAAGATAGATACTCCATTCGTAAATGTTTCACGCTATGTGTACCTCGATCACTGAAAGATAATGGACCAATTTAGAAAAATCTAGTTTGAAAGAGTAAATTCCCCTTCAAAGAAAAATATTAACAATAAATCCTTAAGCAGATGATGATCTGATGAAGTGATTTTGGAAAAATCGTGATAACTCCTCGTACTTTAGTATAAAAATATATATTTTTGGTACGTTCCATTGAAATTAAAAAAAAATGGCAATGCCAGTTTTTTTGCATTTTACTACATTTTTTAACTTTATACTTTCCATATTCTAAAAATAAATTTCTTAAATAAAAATACATCATACACATTTTAAGAAAAGATCAAAGTAGATATAAAATAACAGATTGCACGTTTTAACGATACTCAACTTATCTCAACACTTAAAATTTCTAAAAAATTAAGCATTCCGCTCTATTCAGCGTAAATTTAAAAGCAAGCATGCTCAAGTGCTTGATGCAACTCTATACGCGGTGATCCGCTAATCTACAACAGATGTGGTCGCAGTTCGCATATGCCGTGCCCGGACTTTTGAACCACTACACCGATTATAATTGATTTAATAGCCGCATCTACCAAATGTTGCCATGCACAATGATAAAAGATATTGTATTTATTTTAGCACATCCATTTTGGTTCAACTTGTAGTTTACACAACAAATCTTAAAAACCGCACCAATACTATATCTTGTGACTATAGGCAGTTGAATTTCTTACCATCAGGAAATTGGCCTGCTTGTCAGTTTTTATTTAAAAAAAAAACATATAGAATAATGATTAGGACATTGGCCCGGAACGACGTAGGTGTAAGCTCAAATCCCACATGTATTTTGAAGATTTTTAAATACAATCTTAATCTCAAATAAAACAACAAATCTTTTTTTTATATTCACAGGACACAGACTAAACATACAATACACAATTTAAGTAACATAACATTTAAAAACCACGACTGTTTGTAAAAACTGCCAATTGATTCCATAAATATCACACAGAAAACATTAACAAAATGTAAGTAGGTTAATATATTACAGTATAGAGTTTTTTTAATTTGGTTAAATGTATTATTCACAATGGACAAAGCCCTACTAACGCAATTCCTAAGTACAAAACACAAACTAACGACACGGCATACATAAAAAACTCCAGCACGCATATAATTTTGGTGATTTACTTAACAATCAGCCGCTATTACAGTTAGCAAACGTCTAAATAGACCATTTAAAAGCGGGATTACACAAAACAATTTCGTCCCCAAATATGCACGATTTAACATGAAACGCGAATTCGTTATACACGTAGACTTATCTTGAGAAAGTTGTATGAACCTGTTGTTGTATCTTATTAGCATAGCACCGGCTATTGTGTGCTGTAATCCACATTCATGGGTAAACACACACCGCTCTTTGTGTCTATTGTTAGTGATATACTTAGCAGCTTTGCCCCCGATCCCGTCTCTTCTATCTATTGTCCAAGATGAACAACAGAAGCTGCGCTCCCAAATTCGGTCCAGAGGTCATTCCTAGTAACCTTAGGTCATTCTCCACAATGCATCAATGATGTTTTGAACAGTAAACCGATGTTTATATCTAGGTGGTTCAGGATTCTGTTCATCTATTGTCATGAATAGTAAGACATCTCCCAACAATAGGGACGTACAATAGATTTATTGTTCTTGAACGTTATTAAGCTACCGTTTTACCCGTTACATCTTTAGAATTATTGATCTTATTGTGTTACCAATTTATGATGTTGTTTCTACTCCTGTTTCAACGTTATTCAAATCCATGGGAATAAAATGATTGCGTGATAGCGTCTAGTTAGAACGGTCATTATCTCCATTCAAATTGGTTGCTTTGTGGATCACCGTAATCTAATTCTAAAATTAACTATTCTTACTATAGACAACAATGGTGGGACCTTATTAAATTATTAGAAAACACTTTCATATTATGTTATCGATGTTTGGAAATTTGTTACTCAATCACTTAGCAACGGCTGAATGGGTTTTGAATGAATATGTGTACTAGCATTTAATCTGAATATCCATTGGTCCATATCCAAATTTAACAGACGTTTTTCTTACTTTTCTAGGATAAATTAGTGTTTAATGAAACCATAGGCATAATTTTTATAGAAACCATATTCGTCTGAAATTCTGACTTTACAAATTTAGCAGATGTTTTTCTCACGTTTTTAAGGTAAATTAGTGTTTCAATGAAACCACAGTCATTCTTCTGACTTTACAAATTATTTGGAATTTGGAGATTAGAGGTTTACAATATAAATGTCGCAAAAACCATCCTTGTTAAAAAATCATGTTGGCCTAGACTAGTATCGAGGTTCTCTTGCACATTGCAAGGTTCAGTAGCTCAGCGGTTACGGGCCGCGGGTTTGATTTATGCTCACGGTTGACATAAGCGAGGATGCGGTCTACGTGTTCTTTTGATTGCGTTACGGTCTCGATTTTGCAATCGTATTGCACTGAATATACTTAATGCATTGGAATTATAAAAAAAATAACCTAAATGAGAGATACCCATTTATTTTTTTAGTCTGAAGGTGAAATTATTTCATGTCGTTTCTAGTCTTCTGCAGTGTGATTTAATTTTTTTTTTAATTAAATACGCCGCGCTGACATCTTCGAGTTGTCTATATTATGTACAACATATTTAGGCAGATAAAGAACAATAAGATTACGAAACATAGTATAGTAAAATACCCAATAAACATATGTAAAACATGTTTTAGATGACATTTGTAGTGCAATAACTGAATTATAATATGTATTTTTAAAATTTTAATGAAAAAGTAACTAAAAAAAATTATTTATTGGATCTATCCCATCTGCGATATACCATTACCTACCACAATCTACATGCCTGATACTCGTTCATCGTTTATCAGACACGTAACAGTAAAAAAATGTCTCCCATCGCAACGTGATTTACATTGTAAACTCAAATTGTTTGAAGTGTCTCGATAAAAATACCACAGTATCATTAATGTCAACAGTAGCCGTGGCAAGATTAATCGAAAACATTTACCAATGCAATGTGAAAAAAACTCCCGAATAAGGTATTGAGATTATGAAGATATGATACCG
This sequence comes from Caria ino melicerta, assembly GCA_018237365.1. NCBI lineage: Eukaryota > Metazoa > Arthropoda > Insecta > Lepidoptera > Riodinidae > Caria > Caria ino. The sequence continues at coordinate 15,505 of DVZN01000001.1, forward strand.
GTAGCTGGTTTTAAATGAGTGCTGTACATGATAGTTGAAGTGGTTTGATAATTGCGGCGCTTTGAACCTTTCTACCTGGTGCATCTATAGCTCGCCTTGATGTTGCCGCACAGCGGGTGCACTTTATTTACAATTCATTAGAGTTCTTTATTAGTTTGTTGTTCGCATTTGCCCTTTTTATGTTTTCAAAATTAAACACCAAGATGTCTGTATAGTTTTCGTTACCGTTGTAATTTACTTTCATATTCTTTCGTGTTTGATTTTCAGACCTATGATTTTTGATGTTTCCGGGAGTATTTGTTATATTAGTCTTTTACTGGGCATACAATTTTTTTTTATATTTTGCATTTTTGAAATGGCCTTAAAAGTCAATGCAAAAAATACATTTAAGGCATTGTACTTGTATGATTAGATTAACATAATATTTAATGTTAAGCAATAAATTTTATTTATGGACTCTAAAAGAAGATAGTAAATATCTGATTGGATTAATGTCCAATATAGCGAAGGATTTGCCACCTGTCACATCATGGCTTAATTCGCAATACGACATATCTATAAATTATTTCTCATGTAAATACATGAATACTTTCGCATTTTCGTAAATAGTACAAACAAAAAAATATTAGTAAAACTAAAAGTTTTTAATAGATCAATAAGGTGACTTAAACTGTTTTTAACCAGATGCATCTTACTTTTTTCCCATCTAATCTTATTTTTAATGCATTTGAAAATACATACGGCGTAATCCTGTCACAAAGACCCACGGTCGTAAAATTTTACGACCCAAAATTGAGATTATTTATATTTTTTATCATAAAACCCAAAGAAATGCGACCCTGAATTCTTGATAGAAATTTTAATAGTCAAAGTAACTAATGGCATTGAGTAAAAAATTATAATCTACCGAAGGAATCTTAATCAGCCAAGTGCCACTAAGCTTCTCTTGTACAATTGACACCTGCAGATCTAACAAGTCTAGGGTTAATGAACTAAACTAGGAACCCTAGCATCATTCTCGTCCGATCTAATGATCATTGAATATCCTCACGTATCCTTCTATACTTATCTTATCAGTTTGAAAAATTTTTAATCTTTCAAATGCATCTATTTAAAGCTTGTATGAAATTGTTTTTTAATGATCCTCCTGTTTTTATCTGTTAATGTTATTCATTGATCATTTTAAATCTTACGTTAATTTTGCTTCTTCGTAATTCATCAGATTTTTAATATAAACTTTAAGTTTAAAATGATTTTAAGTTAACAAATTTATAGTTTTCTTAATATTATGGTTAGTTTTCTTTTTATGCATACTATTATTTCAACTAGTTTAATACATAGTTCAAATTTCATTTGAATTAGTGTCATAGTAGTTTTTTAAGATACTTTCGAGAACGATTTGACTTGACTTACACGTATAAAGATAGAATATTTTCTGTAACCTTCCAAATTTTAAATACGTTAAAATTTGTACATATAAGTTAGAAAGCAATTTCCACTTTCTCTGCGTACGACGGTTATAAGTAGAAAACAACTATCTTCGAAGACTATCTTTTAAACTTGAACCAAAATTATATACATAAAAATGTTAAAAAGTAATACACAGCTATATTTCACGTTTAAGATATTTTTATTATACTAAGCAAAAAAGTGAATCATTTGACGTATCGACTTTCATAAGTCTTATCATCCATTGCCAGACTACAAAATGAGCAAAAACAACTCGCATTATTTAATTAATAACGAGACATCGACCCAAAATGACCGATAACCAATAGGTATTTTATGCAATATTTTAAATTAAACTCACATTTGTTCTTCATATAATCTATCATTTTATATATTTTTACAAGTGCAATCTTATAATGAAAAAGATAAATCTAGTTTCCGATAAAACAATTTCTTGATCTGGGGACAAAAAATAGAATGTACAGTTACTGGTATTTATAGTGTTATTTACCAATAACTAGCAGATGTCCGCAGTTTTGCTTACGTATTTAAATTATTAGGCTCAAATACGAAATCCAGTTGAGCGATCAATGTAAAAGATAGCCTTCATCCTATCCTATATTTCGTTTTTTCTCGGTAGGTCAGCCGTTTTGATCATGAAAGTTTAAATCTATAGGGCAAAGTCGTCTCCTATTACTAGAAAAGCCGTGTATTTGTTCACTAACTACAGTTTTAATATCAACATATTGTTTTCATATTATCATTTACTTACAAATCGCCATGCAGATAGATTGCAAAGCATTCTAGCGTCAGGCCAGTGATTTTACCACTTGGATACGCAACAATGGTTTCCTTCTCACTTACTTTCACAATTACGTTACTAGTTTCTACACTATCTTTACATTGATCATGTATACATGTTTTCAGTTTAATGTTTGAATTTAACCCTTTAGAAATTAAAAGCACTTTAAGTCCAACAATCATCAAATGCATTTTTTTTTCATTTATTAATAGTAACATTTTGACTGTTATAAAAAGTCTAAATATCTTGTAATACAAAAATAAATTAGAACCAGACGGTTCAAGAAAAGGAGTTTACCGAGAAAAAAAATGTTTTGTGTCATTAAAATGTTTAAGACTTTTCTATAGAGATGGATAATTTTGATATGATTTACCACAGACATTGATGCATCTCTTTTTTTAATATTATAAAATATCTAAAACTAATAGTTTTAGTATTTCATTTTCTTACATGTCTTTCTATTATTGACGGGTAAGATCAAAAGGCTCTTTAGATAGGCACTAAATTTCTTATTTCAAGACCATACTCTCTACCCTATCAATAGTTATGGAGTGACATCTGAAATCAAGTCTTGTCCCGCAACTGTCACTACGTATTGCCTCGACATACATCCAACATCGTGACTCATTATCAAGGCGATATCAATATTAAAGGTGGCAAGTCTGCGAGAAATCACTAAATCTTGACTAACACGTTTCTGTTGGCAGTTGACATTATTACACTCTGTCTTATATCGAACAATTTGTCTATTAAAATGTATGGACTGCTAGACTCCTTATGATTTTCAATATCAGGCTATATATGTATGACTTCTTGCTTAAATCTAGTTTTCGTTTTGAAACTTCAAATTTCTTGTATCATATGATTACAATCTGTCTAGTGTCTGTATCATAGAAAAGTTGCCAACATGAAAATAATTATATTTAATATCTTTTTTTTGATAAACTTCATTTATATAGGTGTTTTTACAAAGGTCATTTGATAACGGACTTTTTTATCTTTCTTATTTTTTGTTTACTGTAAGTAATGAGTTAATATAATTATAATTTAACATATTACCACAGAAGAACTCGCAGTTATAGAACCAAGCACATAAATTACACCTTAGTAGCATTGTAACAAAAACTGCTGTACGATAAAAAAAAGTCCCTAATACGATGTATCAGTTCGAATTGAATGCTGAGCAAAACAACCAATTTACGACATCCTGTCTAAAGAGATCGAATCTGAATAATTGCAAAGTTAGCCTTTCAGACCTGTCTGATTGACCAGTCTGGAGCTAGATTCATAGTTTTTTTTCCGTTAATAATCCTCCACTGAGATATTGTTTCAAACATAATTGCAACGTTGATATTCGTATTGAAATTGATGCAAAAAACCAAAAAAATATAATTTGACAAATCTAACTTTTTAGAATATAAAACTTCGACCTTCTTGGACTTCGTTAGGCATATGCGTTTACCGCAAAACCAACGAGGTAGTAACATCATCAAAACCAATAACCGTAACTAAGAAGAAAAGTCGCCTTTTCTCTAATAGTTGACTGAAATATTTAATATTTATTAAACCTATGATAATTTGTCAGAAAAAAAATATTTTAGCATTATTATTAGCACCAGTGAACAAGAAGTTGCGTTTAAAAGTATTGTATTAATAATATCTAAGCTCAAACATACAAAGAGACAAGTAATTGGGTTAATAAAGTTAACCTGGATGCGTCCTATGAATCACCATCCGATGACGCGCCTGCAAAAGGCATTTCCTGTTTCAAATAAAAACAATAGATCCACACTGCCACGCTTGCTCGTTAAATTAATATAACGATATGGTATAATTGTATTGTGTTTACTGCTTTTATTGTTTCAGTTTCCAATCGATAGTTTTTTTAATGGACCACTTTAATACTATTGGAGTTTATATTTTATATTTTCCATCATCGGCGGTTGGTAAAACTTCTACATGAATATGTGAAAACAGTACAAATGTCTTAATTAGAAGATATGAATATATCTTCTAATAAAGACACTTGTACTGTTTTACGTATCACTTATATTTAGTTATTAATAATATAGCTTACCGGTTTCGCATTTTACAGCGTCATCAGGGCTAGAACTTGGGTTACCTTAAATTCCTAAATTCTATCTAAGTTTTGATGATGCTGAAAAAAAGCGAAACCGGTAGTTTATATAATTAATAACTAATTATAAGTGATACGTAAAACAGTACAAGTATTTTTATTTCAAGATATAACTATTGTAGTTTAGTGTGTATGTACACGACATTCATCTTATTTTATTTACAAGATGTCAATGTCATGTAGATATATATCATCCTAATTTCAGCTATCATTGTTATACTTTCATTTTTTAATTCCCCTTCCCTTATTTATTCTTAATAAAATCTAGAAAACATTTTGATCGTTTCGATTCGTATCGATTAATGACTAATAAAATTAAATATAAAAAATAAAAGAGAGGCATATTATTCAATATAAAAAATATAAAGGATATTTGAAATCAATTTGTTTCCATGTACTGGATCAGCCAATCATTAGTAATTTTTCCCTTAAATATACCACGAAGGAACCATTCCACGGGACACACAAAAAATATGTAGCCTGCAATTTAAATAAACTCTATCAGATAATATTGAACAATGTTAAGAGCAAGATACAATACGCTACCTGCCTGTCACTTATTTGTTTAGGCTTCCACATCTAAAACCAGTAGCCGGGAGCCGTGGCTATAATATATATACACACGGCTTACGGATATTCGTGCTGCGCAGGATTCGTTTTTTGTCCTTTTTCTTCGACGTCCAGTTGTGCTAGACTACTTGTTTAGGGTTGGCAAACATCAATATTTCCCATAATAATTGTTTATTTATATAAATTTTCATTGATTTTGAAATCATTCCCACTGTATTTTATTTATATTTCATGCGTCGTGTTATTTAGTTGGTCGTGTTACGTTGCATATCCGCTATAACCAGGCGTTTTGTCATCGGATCGCCTTTCACTTGACCCAGATAATTCGGAACTGGTTCGTAATCATGGTGCGAATGAATTACAATGTGAAGTTAATATTATTATTATTAACCGTATTACACCTTACCTCTTCCAACTACTTGGTCTATTCATCAGTTTTCATTCATTATACAGTATATAAGTGAGAAATAATATGGGATGGTATAAAAAGGAGAGGGGTTGATGATAGAGCGATAGGAAAAATACCTTTGTTTGACCGACAAAAGGAATGTCCTCACATTAGAGAGATGGCATTAATAAGAACTCAAAACAATTTTTAAAAACGGTTGCTGTGAAGGTTAATTTATTGTAATCTATAACACAACCTGATTTCAATACTTACAAACCCTAACGTGTAATAACTATTATTTGCGCTGTCAGTTTTTGTGTTAAATGCCATCATGATTTGATAAAGGTTTGTAAAGCGTAATGAACCTAATGATGATTGTAGCCCTATAGTAATCAAGTAAATAAATGCAGCTCAGCGTGCGCTAGAGCAACAAGGCAACTAACCTGTTTGGTGCGAGTCTTCGCCGCCTACGCCTGATAAATCCGCGCCCGTTTTTTCCGATCCCCCTTCCCCCCATAATCACTGGTATATACAAACGAGATTACGTGTAGCGACTATGGCGACCACGGGACGCGCTCGATCAAGTTTTGACTTGTTTCGAATGCATACGTCATCGGGCAAACGCGAACTCTAACTAGGAAAATGTTTTTGGGTATTCATGGATGAAGCATCGTTTTATTGTTTTGTAGTTAAGTCACCATGGTGCCATTATTACACATACAGATCGCCACTAAGTTGGTAATATTTAAGAATTAAAAAAATATATATTTAAGAATACTTAAGAAAAATCAATTCAGCTTTTAAAAACTGATTTTGAGAAATATATTTTTTAGAGATAGATAAGAGTAATAGAAATGAACACCGTGATGTAAAGTATAACTTTAAAATCTGTAGGCTGTTAGATTTATGAAAGTTAAAGACAATTCAATGTGTGGGAAGGTATACGCAATCACCGCTAGTCTTTTATCATCTGCAGTCATTGTGTGGCAATATAGTCGATACTATGACACAAAACTCTATTACTAGTAAAATAGCGAATACTAGACTAGTTATTTGCTTTAATTTCTACCGATGTAACTATCCAAATGTTAAGGATAATAATAGATTTGTAATGTTTATAACTAAACCTGTAGTCTCTTACATTTTGAAAAATCGATTTCTTAATTAATATAATTGTATATTGTAAATTTATAGTATTGTAATTTAACGTTATATTGGATTTGTGCCCGATTGGCGACGGACTTGCCACCCATCACTTCATGGGACCAAATATCGTCGGCTAGCCGTGGGTGCATACTAGTATGTAGCTCTGCTTACCCTTTTGAGGATATATGGGCGTGACGATATTTGATATTTATTTATTTATTTTAAAACTCAATTTTAACTGTTCAAAATAAAGTACTGTAACTTGCAGAATATTTGTAAAACGTTCACGAATATAGAACGACATTTGGTTTGCATTAACGTCAAAGAAAAGAGCTCACGAATCTTTTGTGGCAAGCTCTATACGTGAAGCAACGAAAATTACTGTAATTTTACCAAAACTTCGCAATTATATTCAATAAGCTGTACTGCAATTTTCAATATTTCAATGTGCTATTGTTAAATCTCACCTTAGCATGTTGTTGAAAAATATTTATCTGAATATAAGTGACACTGTAGGCTCTACTAATGGACTTCCATTAGTAGATAACCTCCCGACACCAAAAATGTTCATGACTTGCAATTTGCCAATTATATTTTATTCATATTACTCAGGCCTATGACGATAACGGTAAGCACTGATATCATGACGGCTGAATTGGAAAGACATAAAGTAAAGGCTTTCGCAGTAATTTCTGATAGTTGCGACAAATACAATGTTCACGTTCAGTATTTTCTTTGTTATTTATTAGTAGGTACGTAGAATCAAACGCACGGTCCCACTTAACCCGAGGCTAAAGGAGATGTGAATTAGATTCCCATGATTGAACAAGACGTAATAAAAAATATCATTAAAGTGTTATATTTCTTATTTCGTAGTGACAAACACGAAATAACCCCTAGCAATATAAAGGTAATTGTAAGGGAAGCGTGACTTAAAAAAAGTTAATTTGATGCGCCTCAGGATGAATCCTTCACGTTCTAGTCAATTTACACTATCCTTTAATATATTTTTTATCCCAGACCATCAGGATTCTACTCGGGTGCGACGGATGCATGTTTATCAGACACGGCCTTCAATCCTTGTAAGCGCGTGTACTGCATTCGTTGCACTATTAATATAAATGTATTCCATTAACACCTCCATTTCAAAGTATACCGCTTTAAGGAACGTGAATACTTAAAAAAGGTATCAGGGAGCCATGGTAGACATAATTACTTCAGTTTTTATTACTTTTACTTAATTCGAATTAATTTGAAGTTTCCATTTTTTTTATAAAAAATATTTAATTTAAAAAATCTTGCGTTCTATTTCACCTGTTCCTGCTATTACTCTTTGTTTTAGTTTTTTTATTTTTACAAAATATACTATTCTATATGGTTAAAGAAATAAATATAAGAACCACAAATCTTTGGCTATCTTATATTAAATTCATTTTACAATCAATTCGTTAAGTGGTTCGTTGAAAGTGTTGAACAAGTTGAACAGTCCGGAGAATCAGCAGTGTGCGCCCGCGCAGATATTTAGGTCGCCCAAAATAACCGAGGCACTTTGGCAACAAACAACTTGATAAAATTCAATGGGTTAAGTATAAGAATTTTTTCGTTCAATTCTCGAACATACGTTTTTACTATTGTATTAAGTTTACATATCATAGTAAAAATATCCATTCAAATTCAAAATTCGTTACAAGACAATAATTGCTTTTGAATTCAACGACAGAGTAGAGTATTTCCGTAATTGTTATCAAATTGATTGTAACGCCTTAAACGTTATGTATTAACCTTGTTTCTGTTTCATGATAATGGACTTTTAATATAATATTAGAAGTATGTGTGAGTTGTTCAAACAGTAGTATCGCTAGTTGCGGCCACGCTCATCGCACGCGCACGATCCAAGGCCATTTTGTTTACGCATACACCCGCATGTTTACGCGAGCCCAATACAAGGATGTTGTCCGGCCAAATATTATCACCACCGTCGTTGATACTGCGACTGGTGTACGTCTAGATTTTAAATTTGCCGTGTTGCTTTTGCGAGAAAATAGCGCGAACGCTTCATTGAAGATTTGGCGGGAACTCGATTGCGTAACGTTTCGAAAGTATTTCTCTTAGATGATTAAAGGATTATTGTTACATATTCTGATTCACTTTCTATTTGAAAGTTGCAAGTGCAAGTTCGGTAGATTTAGCACAAATAAAGTATATAGGACATCTGGTTTCCCTGGTCTTTTGATTAATAACGGCAACTTTAAAGTTTTGTTTAAAATATAGCCGTTTTTGCTTAGTCTGTAATACGATGACAGTATAAATCGTCCTCGCGCTTAGGTCGTCAATGTCACGCTGTTACGTAAGCATTTGGTATTCCATATTTAAATTTTGTACGTTATTTACATTTGTTGCGAATTCCGACACACGTGTACTGTGAATTTGGCGGGAACCTCCATTGCCGCGTGGTCCACTAGTTGGCCTTGAGTCCACTACGTCATTGACATAGTTCCCGACTGCAGAAACCGACACGAAACAGTTTTTACTGTGATTCGGTTGAAAAAGATCGCTTGAGCCATTATTATTAACTGGTTTTCATTACTTAGGCTCCTCACAGGCTGTTTCCGTGTCAGTTATAGAACCAAGGTCGTTCTTCAAAATTGTCTCAATAATTTTGTTGAGGTAAATGTGACGATAATAGTTTAACGTTTTTTTTTTTGTTTCTGGCGCGTTTGCATGTCATTAAATTGATTTTTTTATTGATTTTGAACATTCGTGTCTTCTATTTCAAATATCTAATAAAATGCATCATATTCCAGCCAAAGAGTGGGCCATTCTTAGGAGTTACATCAGTTCCTTTTATATTTGTTAGTGATGAAGCGTAAAATTTACTTTATTGGTAAAGATGCACATTTTGTTAAGAATTTTAAAAAATAAATTCTGTAATTCTTATTGTACCTATATGAAATGTTGGGCACAAGTGCAATTAGTAAACTAAAAAATAAGTGAATAGGCCATGTTAAGAAATCTGTTTGGTATGTGACAAATTTTTATTTCTGATTCGCTGTGCATGAAATGCAAAATAAACTCAAATAGAAGTCAATATTCTAACTTCCACCGCCGGAATTAAGTATCATGGAAGTTACTCATTTTACATCATTAAGAATGCAATGTTAACAAAGAATTTCGAGGGTGGTCGTAAAACCATGTTATATTCATTAAATATGAATTCACTGCACGAATTTATCTCATCTGCAATCACGTCGTTCATGCACTTTCATAATACTGATTTAAATCATATTGCTTTGTTAAAATTGCATTTCTAGATAATATTAAAATTAATCTCACAACGATATGCCTTCACCCATTATGACACAATTTAAACAGTACTAAAGTAGTCGTAAAAATTTTACGACTGTGAAGGCTATATTTAAAAAAAATAGAAATGGTCTCGAAGGGCGTCGCTGTGACAAGGTTTTCGATACATTAATCTCACAAGAGTGCTTTACTCCATACGAATAGAATCGTAAAAATGTCAACTGCAAGGGTCCTAAGCTCAAGCGTCCGGATTTTAACGAACTTCCAGTTTGATCGTAAAATTTTAAACGAATAACACGGTTACAGCACCGCCTTTTACTATTTACGAGCGCATGAACTTAAACTAAAACACATAAGTTGTTCTCAGACATATTAACCAGAAATTGGAAAGGATTTTTGTGGCCTTTTGGATTACTAAGGTTTGTCCCTGTCCCTGTGCCTTGGTAAGACCACGGTTGGGTTTTAGAATCCTTAAGGCTTTTTTAACAAAAAGTTTAAACTTTTATGTAAGAGAGTTATAATAAACACTAGAAATGTATGTTCATTTTGTATTGGAAACTAGACTTTTCAACTTTTTTCCTTTAATAACCCTAAGCAAACTGTCCAGGGCCTATTAACTGGAATAAAACTAAAGGCTTTATTTAGTTCTTAATCTTGAGATTTAGGACGATATTTTTCTTATGTCGTATCTGTATCTGCATTCCATTACAAATGTTACCATAAATTATCTTCAGGGAAGATCTTTTTCAAATCAATGTTAAGTACTTTTTTTTTCTTTTCAGATTTCCTGAAACCACGCAAGCGGTTACCAAACAGCGGGAAAAAGTCACCGGCGGCACACAAGCACAAACATGAATGTGGGCACGGAGCTCACATTCGTCCACCCAAAGTGGCGAGGCTTGCTCAGCCCTTCAAACGCACCAGCTAGGCCTCGGCTTGTGGAAAATCCCGCAAATTGAACACAAAAATATAACTATGGAGGCAGCTTCCACAAAGGCTTAAGCAAAACCCACAGCAATATTTAAGCTGGACTTTCAACGAAATTGTGTCACTCATGTGAATACTTTCAACTTTCAGATCATGAAGAACGAACGTCTTAAATATCATGTTCAATTTAAGCGTGGATGCGTATATGATTATTGTGCAAATTTATTTTATATCTCTTTAATTTATTTTGATTGTCGTTGATGTGTAAGCGTCATAGAACAATATAATAATGTTAAGTAATTTGTAAGATAGTTTGAAATATATTATAGCGCTATTAATTATATTTAGCCCCTGGCGGTTTCACCCAAGCATCACAATTTTAATTCGGTTCTAGGTTTGCTCATTTTAATTTCAAAACATGGCCCCTTCGTTAAATTTAATTTCTGGTAAATAAAAGAATATTTATAATGTGACAATTAATTATAAGTGTATTATGATCTCTTTGACAAGTAGGTAAAATAAGTTATATTAGTTTTAGTCATAGATAATGTTGATTTAAGTCGGTTTGCAGATTTGATTTTCAATAGCAATGCGCCTTTGCGTATTTCAGTTCTGATAAAGAAGAGTCACAATAGTCTCGCCTTGAAAGTGCTTACGTGAATGTGAAAATCAAATTTTCCCTCCCATGGAAGCAGTTTCGATGCTACAATATTCTTTTACAGTTTCCTATTTTCTATAGGGAAATGCTGAAAGAATAAAACAAAATCCCTAATATTAATAAGAAAACCAAGCTAGAGTTAATAAATTAAATACAAATACTCAAAATTGTTATTTTGTCCCTAATAAAAATATTGCCAATATAATAAATTAAATAGTTTTGTTTTAATTCAAACATTGAGTATTTGTGTTTAGAGTTTGCGTTCGCGGACTCGTTCGTAATTTGTTTTGTTATTATATTTTAATGGATTTATATTTTTAATTATTTTAATTATTGTTTTCATTGGATTATGATGAAACCTTGAATCATTGTGATTCGCTCGGTAAACTGCGGCCCTTGAAAAGTACAAATTATTCATCTGTTTAGGTCGGGTTGCAGTTAGATTTTAAAAGACATTCATTTTCATATCATCTCGTAGGTTTTGTGTGGTTCTCGTCACGGACAACACGTTCAGCCAAAGTTTGCACTCAGTAGTTGGTAGGTCTGACTTAAGACTTATGAAATTAAATGAACTTTACAGTTTGACTAAGTTGACTATTTGGAAAGCGTGGTTACGCTTTGAAATCATTATGAGGGAAGGACGTTTACTTTATGATTGTTTCTAGAAAATTGACTTTGTTCTTGAATTTATGAATTGTGTTTATGTGTGGTCTTTAAAACAATATTTGTTCCTCTGAAATCTGTTTCACTTATCATTATCCGTAAATATTTTTTCATTCATAACATGTATCAATATTCTCATTAACTTCCAGACACTATTTCCCGAAACATTCCTTTATCCTCGTCCAAATTATATTTCATAAATAGTTCCCCAAAAACTAATGTTTTTGGACAAATATTTGTCGAATAATAAAACACCTGTTTGTAAGACTACACCAAATGTTTGATACGATTTTATTGTTTGAAATGTCTATTTGTGTGTTGTGCATTACAACGTTTAGTAACACTTGATACGACTCTCGGCAATTAATACGCAACATAAAAGTAAAATCCGAATTCTTTACGCCTTAAATTTGCATTCCAATACAAGATAAATTGAAGTCATCTAAAGTAATACAGCAAATAGAATAGGAGCATCTTTAGACACGAGCTATGAACGATTATATTGTATGGACGTAAATTGTAGACATATTAATTATTGCAATAACATGTTTAAACAATCATCTATATGATGCCTTCTTATCTCATCGTCTGCGTACGATATGGCGCGAGTATTGCTTTACTGTTTGATATTATTTTAGATGACTTCACTTCACCACTTTACCTTATCAGCCCAGTCCAGTTTGTTGTGAAATTAAATGATTTTAAAGTAAAACACTATTCATTAATATTTTTGTAAAAGAGAGTATTAATATTAAAATAGATTAAAAAGTTGGAATTCAAATCTATTTCAACTCCAATTTTTTATCCATAAAAGACAACAGTATTTTATATATACATTAATATATACCAATTTAAGCCTCGAGGCTTTGTTTGGTATATATTAGTTAATCATCGCCTTGAAGTTGTCTTAGTAATTGCCGAGGTCTGTATATTGAATTGTTTAATGGTTGGAACTTTGAACCGATGGAAGCATTGTATAATTTAATTTAAATATTTTCTCTAACACCTGTGATGTATTAAATATGATCTCAGAACATAATTTAACTATGCAATTGTCATATATATTTTTTGTTTAAATAGTATTAGTTACTAATAGATGCTTCAGTAACTTCAATAGTATCCCTGGCTTGAGAAATAATTTAATACATCAAATATATTTTGTTTAAAAATTTCATGTTTGTAAATTTCGATTGAATTTTTGAGTCTAAACCGATATACATGATTGTAGCACTGTAGATATTGTGCACCACACGTATTTATTAACTTAGTCCGTCTAAAAGGGATACGCAAAATTATATTAAAGCCTTATGAAAAGATGCTTAAACCGCCCATGAAAACTCTAAACCAAAATGAAGCTATAGATTTATATTCACGCTATAAGTTGCACAATCCTTGTGAAACTCTCTGTAAATATTTGGCCATTTCATAGAACCATTTCATAGCGTCGAGTTCCATATCATATGTGTATTGTATAAAACTTAAAATTAGATTTAAAAAAGCTTACATACGGTATCTGTTGTTTTCTTTAAACACCATTCTTGTATCCACTATGGGCAGACAAGTGGATGATTCCGGGATAGTGAATAAACTAGACAGCGGCGCACTTGGCACATCTAAAGCGGGGAATTCACTAGAAAGGCATGCTCGTCGGACCTTTTCCCCGTGTTGGTCCGGGCTCCTTTGTAGAATAGACCATCTGCCTTCCTGCCAGGCAGCTCGTAAAAGGCGAGCAT
>DVZN01000002.1:0-27505 GCA_018237365.1 Caria ino melicerta
ACGCCTATGTTCATCACACAAACGCCCGCCCCCGTCGGGAATCGAACCCGAGCCTCGCTACTTGTCGACGTCATAACTCAACTACGCTACCACTCGGCCAGCGAGACGGTCATCATTAGTAGTAGAGTGTTGTGCAGTAACTTGCCCATGTAGGATTAACCGCTTTATTTAGATGGTGCGCTTTCGCCGGCCGCTGTACCTCAAGTAAGGCATACATAATCGGCCTTTTGGCTCCGCTTGATCAAACGGATGTCATAAGTATTACCAATATGATCTGTACTACAGAATCGTACGGGTTTCACATCTAATTTCCTATTATTATTATTATTATTTATTTTATTTACACTGTGGTTGTCTCTCACACCGTTCCCTGTGTGTGTCGCAGTGCAACTGTGTGAGGTGGTGAAGCAGGGCGCCATGTCGCTGGGCGGGGGCGGGGGCGGCGCGGAGCCGCAGGTGCTGGTGCTGCACGCCGCGCGGGACGCCGCCGCCGCGCTGCGGGACCTCGCCGCCGCCACGGCCGCCGCCTCCGGCAAGCCGCACCACCACCCCGACATGCAGCGCCTCAAGCACGCCGCCAAGGTACCCTTACCCACCTCACACTTCATTAATACTATTATCATTCTTAAATATTATACGTACAGAAAATAACGCGCACAAATTAGTAAATATAATAACAAAGGTTACATAACACGTAGCGATACATATATAAGGGAAACATAACTATAATTAAAAAATAATATAGTTTTTACACAATCTCATTTACGTAAGTAAGAAAATAGAAAAGAAAATCAGATATTGATTATGATAGCATAATCAATATCTGATTTTTTTTCAAATATTTTTTTCTCTCTATTTTAACTCTCTCAAAATAATCATTTCCATTTTAAATCAGCTTTATATATTTGAGTTATTATACTATTATAATATAATATCAAATATGTAAAGCTTGATTTAAAAAGGAAATGATTATTTTGAGAGAGTTTCACAATACAAAACAGAACAACAAATATTGAAATCATGAATTTAAAATAAAAAGAAAAATAATAGGAAAGATTTGGAAATACAAATACATAATTTTTAATGTAGAAATAAATTCAAAGAAAGTTTATAAATGTAATTAATAACTTCAAATTAAAAAAATACATTCATTTAAATAGAATTTATAACAAGAAAATAAATAAGAAATAGTGACAGAATCGGCAAACACATTACTATTATTCTTTTTATTTGTTGTCAAAATTGTACATATTTGTCAATTTTTAATTATATTTTGGAATTGTATTAATTTGCTGTATGATAGTAGTATTTATTTTAAACAGGATTTAACTAAAATAATATTTTCTTATTAATCAAAGTAATACTGTAACGTTTCTTTACTAACTTATTATGTTTATTCATTTCATTGATACTCGACACAATTTCCTGTATTTAAGTACATTTTACCAATTTCACATGTTGAATTTGCTTAAATTAGTAGCTTAGTAAACGTATCCAGCATAAAAACATTGTTGTTTAAAATTTGAATATTTAGTTTTGTCAGATTTAGAAAAACTATTTAAGAATACTATTTTTATTGTAAATCGTTGTGTTTTATGAATAATTGTTTTCGAACTAAAATTTAGTTCGTGAACAGTTATTGTAAATATTTTCGTTACGCCCAAGTATATCATTTTGTGTTTGTCTTGTCGATATTGGACTTTCAATGCAATTTTTGTAGCGGCTGTCCGATCCGAAGCGGTGGAGCTTCCCACTCAAACCTAGCACCGTTCCACGCAGCAAGCGCCGGTCTGTTAACATACGTGACTATAACTCGTGCGACTCTGAAACTGATATTTTCCAATCTGACCAAGAAGAGGAACTGGTAAAGCTTCTAGACTATTCCAGCCAAGATGATGACATATCACCCACGATATTCCATGATAGTTGTGAGGAAATGATCACTTATATTGAAAGTAAAATGGTCAAACCACCGGCGAGGATCATTAGTGAAAATGTTAATACTAGATATAACATGGCTGCTAAGAATAGCATATTTGATATGGATTGGCGAGTCGTCAAATATGGTGAAAGTATATTTTTAGGAGAATTGCGAAAGTTGATTGATGTTTATTTGGATAATGTTGATAGAGTTGAAAGACGGAGGCGAAGAAAAGCTCAGGAAATTGATAAATCCACCTCAGTTTTAGATAGAGAAATGAAAAGGATATCGCAACTGGTTGAAGATTTAAATTATGAAGACATTGTTATTAAAAAAGTTAAAACAGTTGGCACTATGACAAATATAGATGAAACAAATAAAGATCAAGACAAACTAAGAAGTCCAGTGTTCAAAGCTAAAAGAGTCAAACCTATAAAATTAGAATTAGCAAGTCCTGAAATTGCCATTGAGCCGAACAAATCGCCGCTGCAAGAAAAATCTGACGTTATAACCAGTAAAAATGATAAAGACGGCAAATCTCCTGTAAGAAATATTGTAGAAAATAATAAATTCAGTGACAAAGAGAGCAGTAATTACTTTTGGAAACTTTTTAGAGATGATACAGAGTGGTGGAAAGCATTAGCGAAGAGAAATTTAGACAAAATGGAAGAAACCAGGCGTGAATTGGAACGATTTAGTGGCCATGAATTAGTAATAGGTGAAATTAGAACAGAAATGGACAAGTACGATAGAGAAAAACATACTTTAGAAACATTCATTGAAGAAGTTGATCAATCTAAAGCAATTAATAAAGAGTTAGAATACAACAAAAAATATGAAGATATTGTCCTAAAGTTGATTGAATTTGCTAAAAAAGATTACGTCATTTATAAAGGTTTTGATCCACTAATTGAGCAACTTAAGCGTTTATCTCAAATTGAAATTGAGCGAAAAAAGAAGGTTAATATTCAACATGTTCTAAATATCTATAATCAAATTGATATTACCAAATACTCATATGAAGAATTGTGCTTATTAGAGAAATATTACAAAGAAATTATAAGAAGATACAAAGTCGAAAATAATGACAAAGAAAATATTCATATTCGTAATGTTGATAATTCTTTGACACGAGCAAGACAATACAATTCCCTTTCAAACAAAAATAGTTTAAAAAGAATTAAGGCAGACCATAGAAATTCTAAAAATAACTTAGAAATATATGACCTAACTAGAACTTATCCAGATGAATACTACGCTAATAACTGGTGGTCTATATATGAAGACATTTTAAAGACAAGGGAAAGGCAGTTTGGTACAATTGACAATTGGTGGAATTTTTATGAGGCTGTATTGAATAATAAGGATACTTCTAGAGAAGACATTGAAAGAATACGAACTATCTTGCAACAGAGAAGGTCTAGACCGAACAGTCGGATGGAGGAGCAACTGAAAATGTTAGATGAAGTAGATTATAAACGATTCAGAGAAACTGAAGACGTCACTACTCACGATGATAACTCGGTCAGAATTATTAAATTATACATTAACTGCTGGCATCGCACAGTCAATCTAACAAGTGAACAAGCACGCAGTGGAATGAGTTGAAGAGCTTTTCATCCATACGTTTTAACACTATGGTGTCTGTAACTGTTTGAGTCCCAAATGTTGTGGCATGGAGTGTAGTAGATTTTAACTCATTATATTAATCGCTTGTCGAATCTGTTGTGTTGATTTGATGTTACTTGTAGAATGTACGAAAATATTGACTGTATCTTGGTCGAAGACAATTGCTTTCATAAAAATGCTGTCAAATAATCCAAAGTAGGAAATGGCAAAAGAGAATTATTATCAAAAACTCCATCGTAATCAATAATGAAATGCTTAGTTCTCGTGTGTTCTTAAACACAATAGTTGAATGTCTTGCCTGAAATTAGTAACGTAAATAGACGCACTCCATACTGCTAATATTTAGATCAATATCAACCGAGACACATTTTTTTTCCTTCTTTTCACCATATTTTTAGCAATATTCCTATTTTAAAGTATTCTATTTTGTTTTTGGCATTGAGGCATGCACTCGTAGTAATTTTGGTGAGCTTCATAGTAAAAAGAGATGAAGTAGCTCTAAATAAAAGATGGCAAGTGTGTAACTTTCCTTCTTTTGCTACATTATCAATTAAATATTATTGTATTTCAAATCAACACACTAATTGAAAACTTGATTAGTTCATAATGTTTGGGACTTCAACTGATCATCTCCGCTTGAGATACCAATGTCGTGCTACTCATTTTCAAGAATCTTTCATAAGGAATATCAGTTTTCTTCATATTTCATATAGCAAATTTTAAATATATTTATATTTAAAACATTTTACACTACATGGCAGTATTGTGATTCAATACAGCTTGATAAATCACTATTTTCGTCTATTCATTTTGGGATGAGCATTTATGATAAAATAAATAACTCTGGAAAAAAGTGTCTTAAAAAATAGGCCCTAATATGGTACCTTAAGGTACACCAAAGTCGTAGAATCTGTTAATGCGATGCAACGGGATTATTAAACAGACAAGTGATGTTTTTGAAAATGTTATAACGTAAAGAAATACAAATTTAAATTAGTTGAATAATTTGAAGATTTCATTCACTTTATTGTCCTCATTTTTTTACTACATTCTAATCTTCCTTTCTCTATATATAGTCACATTTTCTTTACTTGTGTCAAGTGCTATCACTATGTTTAAAATATCTTCAGTTGCTTCAAATCATGTCATACACTCTCTCGCTCATTGTTCATTTATCGAGTGGGTGTAACGATATGCTTAATGTCAACCCGTTCCTTGCTGAAATTTTTTTAATAAATGTTTTTAAAATGGCGTTTTTTCAACAAATATTTCTGATTACCTTCAGATACATAAATTGAAATCATAGTTATGTTCATAAATAATCTATAGTTAAAGTTCTAAAAGTGTAATTACTTTTCATTAAGAAATATAAAATACAGGCTTAAATATGGTTTAGCTGAATTTATGGCTAACCCTTTAAAATAATATATAAGGAAAGGATTCCTTCGTTAATATATGGAGTTATAAACTTATAGCATCACAAAGATAATTTGAAATTTCTGACATCAAAGTAAATTTTTTCACCTATGTTTTTTACTTCTTCAATTTCATGATTAAGATTTTTATCACTAAGTTTTAGTGATTGTGTAATTGTTTCAACATCTGGATCTATAAACGTGTAGCATCACGAGTACTAATTAAAATTTCCGACATCAAAGTAATTTTGTCACCTACATTTTCTACTTTCTCAATTTCTTTATTTAAATCTTTTTCACTAAGTTTAGTGATTCTGTAATTGTTTCAATAAAATATATCTAATCTGCTCTATTGCATGCAGATATCTGTCACTTTCTTATATCTTTTTCCACTTTGTGTCATCTACGAAAATTTAAATTTATTTTAATTAATACAAATGTCCAATATTTGTATAATGTTATAGATTTAAATTATGTCAACACAAAATTAATTTAATTTTCGAAAATATGAAACATTATTTCTAATATATTTAGTCATTACAATGTAATTAAATTCTTCAGCTATGAATGGGTTCACGATTACGGTCACAGCGTTGCTTTAGAAAGTCCAATATTGACGTACATTAAGACAAGCTTGTATTTATGTATATATGGTTGTAAGCTATGGGTTTCCCGCATTGGCATGTGCTTTGTATCGCACTCGATGTGTCATTGGTTTTGTTTTTTGGTTAACCCTAAGCTTTAAGATAGCGACGTCAGGTGTAACATAGTGAAATCACATACCTACTTTTTCTAAAACAATATACAAAAAAATCTACATGTATCTTAGAATCAATATTATGATCACAGGTTATCCACTAGTACAAAGTTTTTGTGTATAAAATAATTGCTATGTTACGCCTACATTATTATTAAATGGTGCCCGTGTGTCTCTTTTTATAACGCGTGTTGTGTTAGTTGTGGATACAATATATTAATCATTATATGGTAAGTATATAGAAGTTCATTAATATATTAGCGAGTTCTGAATATATATGTAGCATTCATAGACTGTCCTATATATATCGTGAAGTAGTAACGCTAGTGTAATATAATAATTTAGTGCGAAGCTATGAGCAATTGTTTATTTCAAAAGAGAGCAATAAATAATACGGAACTTAAAATTTGCGACCATATTATCCATTTAAAAGAGACAATACGATCCCATTACTGCAATCAGCGTAGAATATATCGATTGGACATTGATGATCATCAGCGTAAACGGAAAATTATGTTTCCAGTAAGACTATTTTTTGATGATATTTAATGATTGTGGTAATGTTAAATAGGTGATGGTGACCAATGTGACGTCGCTGCTGAAGACTGTGAAGGCGGTGGAGGATGAACACACCCGCGGAACCAGAGCTTTGGAGTCTACCATCGAAGCCATATCTCAAGAGATCGAGGTATTTTTTTTTGTCTTATATTCTTGAAAACAAGAATGATAAATTTACTTACGAAAGTTTATACGTTTTATAATCTACTAAACTAACATTAAGAATGAAAACCTCTTTGAGTAAGATTGAGGTTTTATCGGTAATTCGATTCGATTTATAAATATCTTGGCCTTCAGGGATATTCCAATTTGAAGTTTAACAATAAAATTGATTTTATTGTTAAACCTCAAATTGGAATATCCCTATTCGAATCAGATTTAATTCTTAGATATACTTACCACGTTATCCTTCTGATTGGAGTACGATAACGGCTAGTACTGTCGTTACTACGGCAATAGGTAGGTGGCGAATATCAATCTAGATACGTTGACGCAGAATTGTGCCATCTGTTATGAGGTTAAGGTACTAGCGGTGGCTGACCCGTGTGGTGCACAGGTGCTGGTATCGCCGGCGCCGCCCGCCAGCACGGCCACGGCGGAGGAGCTGGTGCGCGCCACGCGCCTCATGACGGCCGCCACGGCGCGCGCCGTGGCCGCGGGCGGCGCGCCCGGCGCCGCGGGGCAGGACCTGCTCGTGGCCGCCGCCAACCTCGGCCGCCGCACCGTGCTCGACATGCTCGCCGCCGCCAAGGTATGTTATTAAAGATTCCCTAATAAACCCTTGATAAAATTAACTTTGAAACAATTTAAAACTAAATTATTTGAATTTTATTCCAGGGAGCAGCTCATACGGCTGAAAGTGATGAAATCCGGCACCGCACTATAGAAGCAACCAGAGCAGCGGCAGAGGCATTTAGATCTCTGTTATCTGCGCTGATCCCTCCCGCCAACAAGCTTGTATTGCCTGAGAAGTCAAGGCAGGTAGCTCACGCAGTAGCTGATATACTAGCCGCTGCTGAGTTGCTCAAGGGTAAGTAATAGCTGTTTCAAGCTAGCAAGCTGTTAAAAAAGAAATATAAAAAATAAAATCGTATTACTGATATAATCTATCTAAAGTGTGAGCTGAAGTGGTTCTTTGTCATTGTGTCAGGCCAGGTGGATTGGTGGTGGGTAACTTAAACTCCAGTCTGGTATAATATGACAATGGCGAACACTAACATAATGACGCTACGAATAGATACCACTGTACTAACTCTAAGTTTCGAAAGGTTGTCAAAGATTATGTACAATTATATTAACTGACAACAAATTATTTTAATAAACATGTTATTTTAAAATAGCGTCTATAATGCACGCAATAAGATCATATTTTGCTTTTGAAGGACATTGATTTAAAAAAATCATGGTAAGACATAACAATCACTATGACTGTCGATTTACTCTAGATTTACAGCAAGTTTTGTAAGTTATCTCGTCACTCGTTAGACTATTGTTTTGACGTCATAAATGTGTGTGTAAGGAGAGCAGGGCGAGTATAGATGTGTCTGGTGGGCAGGGTCGGAGTGGGTGGACCCGGCGGACCCGACGGTGATCGCGGAGCAGGAGCTGCTGGGAGCCGCCGCCTCCATCGACGCGGCCGCGCGCAAGCTCGACGCACTGCGGCCCCGCACCGCCCACACCACGGTCAGTCCTCATACTCACAGCGCTCACTATACTACTGCTTCCTACGCTTATAACTACCATTTCGATGAAACATACCTCTTTTTTTTGAGTAAAATTAAATTTTGCGATTTATGCAATGCTGCAATTACCAAAATATTGATGAAAATATTTTAATCCAACTAAAACACTTTTGTTATTTTCCATTAATAAAAAATAGTTATAATTAAACCGTATCTGACACCGTAAATAACCACCATTCTATAACACATTTTCTATTCACTATATTCTTTTGCCATGGGGATTTCTTAAAGGCATTCGACTGAGTTTATCATGACACTGTAAGAAATTGATTTACTATTGTATTATAAATAATACCGTTAATCTCCTGACTTATTTAGTGGAAAGAACACAGAAGATTGAAAGTAATGATACATACAATATTGACAGATACTTTTGGTACTGTAGGCGTCCCACAAGGATCCATTCCAGGTCCATTTTTGTATTACAATACTTGAATTTAGTATATATGTGACGCGTCTTTTTTGTGAACATTAATCATAAAATTGTATTGATTGCGGATGAGCACATTACTTTTTCTAAGTGAAGCGACAAGGTTTCGTCAATAATTACGACGTTAACAATGTACTTTTCAAAGTTGTACATTGGTTAAATACAAAATTCTTTTAATTGGAAATAAAACTAAATATTATGTTAGATGCCTACTTGTAGATAGGTAGCAGGTAGTACCAATGTGCAACTTAACGGAAGTAGGTTGGACCTTACAGCTTCTGCAGCATTTTTGATATTACCTGCTTTAGATTTAAAAAAAACCGCAATAGGGATTTTATATGTCAAACCTAAGGAATAGATCAAACCTAGTTGTTTATGTCAATAAAAATGTTTATTTGAATTATTTTTACAGCATCATATGTCATGAAGATTATGAATCAATTTGTTCAATATTGCATAACTCGGAGAAAGCGATTTTTTTGGAGAAAGGGAAAATTGTATTTGTTTGTGTAATGAAGATATCTTACGATGAAGATTTAGCAACGCGGAAGAGAATACCTCCCGAAGAACAGAAGAAAGAAGAGAAGAGTGCCGTGCGTCGGTGAGATATGTTTGATATTCTTGGTTGTTTATTTATCGACCGGGAATCAAACATATTACACACCGACCTCGGAGCCAACTGCGGGAGGAAAGGGAGATGCGAAAAATGTTTTATTGAAGTATTCTGTTACGACAAAATGTAGAGAGTGAAATCGTGTGAAATAATATTTATTAAAAGTGACATTACGGCAATACGTATGTGTACAGTTCTTAATTTGTAAATTCCAGTCCCAAGTTTTTATAATAATATATTTAAGACGTCTGTTTATTCGCTATTTGATGCCATAAATAAAGAATGAAAAATCTCGTTGAAACTCCATTAGGTTACTGATGTACGATTGTGTTCAGGAGACGGACGAGACGCTGAATTTCGACGAGATGATCCT
Organism: Caria ino melicerta; assembly: GCA_018237365.1. NCBI lineage: Eukaryota > Metazoa > Arthropoda > Insecta > Lepidoptera > Riodinidae > Caria > Caria ino. Next base: position 9,439 of record DVZN01000002.1, read on the forward strand.
GGAGGCGGCCAAGTCCATCATCGCCGCCACCTCGGCGCTCGTCCGGGCCGCTTCCGCCGCGCAGCGCGAGCTCATAGACCAGGTAACGAACAAGGACGAAGCAATTGGTCGTCACATTATCACAACATCCTTTAAATTAATTCAGTTACTTTGAATCGACTGACATATTTATCATACTTGAACAAAAATTGAAATATTTTTGATTAACACGACGAACGAATAATTTGCTTATTTCAGTGTTTAATGTAATATGTTGAGTATTGAATTGTGATTCACATACGTTGGATAACATTGAGAAGAAGTGTGGTCGTGTGTGGCAGGGCAAGGTGGCGCGGCGGCCGGCCAGCGCCAGCGACGACGGCCAGTGGTCCGAGGGGCTGGTGTCCGCCGCGCGCCTCGTCGCCGCCGCCGCGCACGCGCTCGTGGAGGCCGCCAACGCGCTCGTGCAGGGCGCCGCCTCCGAGGAGCGCCTCATCTCCAGCGCGCGCCAGGTCGCCTCCTCCACCGCGCACCTGCTCGTGGCCTGCAAGGTACGTCCCCCCGCCGTTAATGTTCCAATATTAAGACACGAGCCGATTGCGCGAGTATTGCGATCACGATCGATGCGTCTCCGCGCAGGTGAAAGCCGACCCCACGTCGGAGTCCACGCGGCGCCTGCAGGCGGCGGGCGCGGAGGTGATCCGCTCCACGGACAACCTGGTGCGCGCCGCGCGGGACGCCATCACGTGCGACGACGAGCGCAGCCTCGTGCTCAACCGCCGCATGGTCGGCGGCATCGCGCAGGAGATCGACGCCAGGTACTCGTTTCGTTCGCATCACGTTTATAAGATAAATTTAACAAATAACTTATCGTAATCTTTTATACTGTGATATTAAAATTAATATCAAATTAAATTCTTGGACCTTTAATTTTTAGCAACCCTAATGTAGCTTGAGAAAAAAATGATGAGACTGGTCTCATTCGCTGTATAATTTTAAGCCTTTCTAAGGCTTTTGCGTAAAACTTTTTTCTATAATGAGAATTGTATTTGCGTAATTAAAAAATGATCACCTTATTTATTTTTTCATTTTCTCCCCCGAAGTTGAAACGAAATTATATTAAGACACTTCAAAAAAAATTATTTTTGAAGTTTCTACATGTAATTTTGTTATATGTATGTTTGCTACATTTAAATAAAAAAAAAATTAGAACCTGATTTATTGGACTTTTTTCTTGTACTATAAATAAACAGATAGTACTAAGGAGCGAGCTTTAACGAATTTACCCGTTGTTTTTCAGATCGGAAGTCCTCCGTATTGAGAAAGAACTGGAAGAGGCCCGTGGTCGTCTGACGGCCATACGTCAGGCCAAGTACAAACTACGTGCTGATACGTCTGGGGATGACACTGACACCGACCACCTTGACCATCACCATCCACAACGGTAAGTGGATGCCACTTCAAAAAGAGCATAATGTTAGTCCCAATGTTCTTTTTCGTCTTCAGGTTATCCCGTTTTTATATCAGATCATATAGCGGAACGCCAATTTTTGCACAGACGGACTACCATTTGATCTCTACAATCCAAAAGAAAAATAAGGATCCATCCTAGATTAGACTAAATTCAAATACATGAATCTTGGCTTCCTTCACCGTAAGAGCACTCAAAACGTGTAGTTAATTAGAAAAAAAAAAATTAATATATTATCTGTAATATTTTCTTCGTGTTAGGTCGGTCCTTTATGTGGAATAGACCAACTGGAACCCTGTCAAGCAACTGTAAAAGTACTTTGCAGCAGTTTGACCTGGTTGTCCATCCATCGCCTTATCTATTAAACTTAAAATAATAAAAACTACACATCAACCACATATAGAGGATTCAGATTTTGGCACCTAGTCTAGAATTTAGTTTTGTTTCAATTTTAATACATGGCAACAGAAATATCACCGTATAAATAAATGCATACAGTAAACCTATTTAATTTGTTTCTAGGTTCAAGTCCCCGACTAGTAGTTTCGTCAACACCACCTACAGTCCGAATAGTACATATTCCCAAAACTTGACGCACAACACCACTAACATATCCCACCACGTTTCCAACCTTTCCCAATCCATCCACGGTGCACCAACATCTCCCGGATATATTAGCTCACCCGGGTACAACCAGAGCACACCTGGGTATACTGGTCAAACCACATCAACTGCATACACCGGTCAAACATCCACCGGATATACCGGACAACCACAAACTGCGTATACCCCAACGTCACCCGGATATACGAACCAAACCACAACCAACTACATGAGTCAAACCGGGTATAACCAGAATGGTTACAGTCGGGATGAGAAAGTCACGAGTCCATCGTTTTCAAGCTTCAGGCCACAAGAGGAGACGCCAAAGCAAAATTATGAAGGTTTTACAACACGGTGAGTTTTATTTTGACGTCATGTGGTCAAAGTTTGATTTTATGTTGTAACGTGTTAAACTGACCTTGTGAATTATATTATCCGTGCTTGCACAAACCTCTAACAAGAATAGCCCACCCAATTACCATAGATTCCATAGGTCACTAAAACGGTGACCTATAACTAGGTAGTAGTGTTTTGTAACGGCTCGTCCGAATTAGTCCACCATAACGTCAATCCATACCATAAATACATACACGCCAGTCCCTTGCGGGGTAGGCAGACAGTATTGAGTATCAAGTGTCACGTTCTATCCTATATACTTGCCTAGCTTCCTCCACATTCATTACTTTCTTCATACAAACGCGCCGGTTTATTTGTTTTATTTACTTAACTTTATTGTACACCAAACAAATAAGTTTGTACAAAAGGCGAACTTAATGCCTTTCGGCATTCTCCGTCAGTCAACCTTTGGGCCGACAGAAAAATCCGTGTGCAGGTGGTGGTGGTGTTAAATCTCCGGTTTCGAAGATTTGACACCACCTTCATATAATACACAAGCAATTTGGTAACTCCATACCGTTGCGGTGTTTCATGTTGGAAGCTACAAAGGTCCATAAATTTACCCAATGCCAATGCCTATAGATAGCGCTGGTTTTTGACCATCAGGGAAGAATTCTGTTTACGTTCTGATGTCATAAATAAGAACACGTGTGAAACTGCTAGCAGTAACTAATTTAGTAACATCTATGTTGTCAAATGTATGATTAACCGAAAAAAAAAAATGTTTAGAAAATTGCTCAATCTTGATCAATTAAGAGTGCACAATCTCAAGCGCTGCACGTTATGGGACGTGCTGAAATACCAAAATCTTATTCAAAGACTTCAAAATTAAACTTTGGCCACATTACCCCTACTAATAATTTAACTTTCTAATATGTAACTTGCTTTTTCACGCTGCTCTGGATCTGCAGATGAATAATATACTTCTAGTGCCATACACGTGCCTTCTGATAGATATATGACAATCCGCAGTGCCTGTTTTAAGATTAGCTTTAGATAATCTGTGTATTGCCACTTCTTGATTTTATACCAAATTTATATATATTTATATAAAATTATGCCCAAAACGCTGTTTTCGATATTTGAATACAAATAAATCTTCCATTTTGGCTTGTTGGTTTTGGAAAAAATATGAGTTGGTTCTTTTGAAGTAGTTTCAGGGTCAGAATTAAATTTTATGTTAATTCACTACATTCGAAGGAAAAAGACCAGTGATACTTCGCGTTACATATATTAATAATAAAATTCAAGATAATAAAAATATTTTGCGCTAATTTAGCACCTTTGACAATATTCTTTAAGTTCAGAACAAAATCAATGCTAGTAAGTCGAATATGTAATTGGTACTCTAAATCATTACATTTTCCCATAATGTGTACAGTTTTTTTTTTATAATTTTGAGAGGCAAATCAATTATAAGTAAATAAATATGATCCAACTGATATTTTCCATTAATCTAATCAAGAAGTGGTAAAAAATCTCGAATTTAATAAATTCCTATAAAATTTTATTCAAAATTTGTATATCTTACATGTTTTAATAATACTGTATAAACGATTTTGAATTATTGATTGGAGATATATCAAAATGTTTTTTATTCAAAATTTAATAATTCTAAACTATGTAATGTTTTTATTTGGCTGTATTAGAATGTGTGTCCTGATTTTTTCGAATTACAATCTAATATTCAAAAATTATACATTATATTAAATATAAATTTACAACCACCAAGTATAAATTATAAACCAAGCACACATTTGATAATAAACATTTCATCTCTTTTCCACATTCCATAGTTGTATTTTTTCCTTAGCCATTTTCGTATGTGATAGTCATAAACATATTTATACATCCAGATACATAATAACTTCTTTACAATAGCTAATTGTACAAAATTATTAAATGGTATGAAATAGGACTACATGGTATTTTAATATAGTCAAATAACTTTCAAACGAGCCTTCTATACTCTATTGTGGATAAGTCTTTTTCATTGACGCATGAGCTTTAGCTTCTACTTCCAATTGTGGCAGATAAACTTTATTCTTACTATTGTATTCAATATTAAACCTATATTTAGACTACGAGCACAAAGAACCTAATCAGGTGATGCTAAACAAAAAACTGGCTTAGTAGCACCAAAGTACTTGTCACATCGAAAATACTTTGCGCTCGTATCAAAATGTTATTATAAAGGAGTTGCTTTTTCTATTGCGTTGTCTTTTACGATGTTCAAATGAATTAATTGCTTGAAAATTGTGTTTTTAAATACCAAAGTATCTTAAAAAATATATATTCACGAAGTGTCTTTTGGATGGTAATTGATTCACCAAAATTTTATAAATGATAGCGAATTAAAGTATTTGTTTATTCATTTACTACGTGAAAGACAATGTATTAAAAATTGTTGATAACCTTTAAATATCTTGAGCTTTATTTTCACATCAACAAAATCTAGTTGATACAAATGGTATTTCGTTCGCAGAAAAACAAGCAGTATTGACAGAACGATGAAAAATAAGTAAGTCGTCTAAGTACACAACGCATAAAAAGTGCTTCCACCGTGTTTGTTTGTTGTTTAAATTATACCGCTTGTATCGCCCGCGTTATTTTATAGGAAAATCCATCGTTCTGTACATATATTTCGCGAAATTGTGTTATAATTTCAATCAATTTAGTGCTTTAATTGTATTTGATAAAACCCCTTGACAGTCCTTATGTTTTGCTTGTGTTACATGTTTCCCTTAACTTTCCACGCTTCTATGATATTGTGTTACTTACATAATTTGTATGTATCCGTAACATAATATTTATGTATATTATTTATTGAAAAATAAGGTTAGTTTTAATTTAATGTAGCTATATAATTGATTTTGTAGTTTTAGTTTATATTAATATATTTTTTAATCGCAACCATAAAATATCTTTGAACATTAAAACTATTAAAGCTTAATTTTAAATTTTATGACACGTTAACAATTGTGGAAAATTGCAACACTATATGTGGTAGGCCTAAAAACATTGACAAACGTTCCAATATTATTTAATAAGTCTTTGTCATAATTATATTAATTCTGCTATAGATCAAAATTCATCTAACTTGTTTAATAATTAATGATGCGATTTTCAATATTATTTATACACAGCCTAGCCATAAATACTGTTACATGAGAATGAAAACCATAACTTTTGAATTTTGAACCTGTCTTTTTTAATTCATAAACAGGTAATCTAAACCTCTTTATAACTAAACTTTGTTTATCTGTTTTTACTGTTGCTTTATTTAATTTTGAACCACTATAAATCTAAAGTAAAGGATGTTTTCCTTGAAACAATATTAATGGCCAGACTAGGTATACTCCGTGTCAAGTACAGTAGATACTGCTAGCTAACAATCTAATTAATTTTTTTCTTCCCTAACCTGCATGCGGGTGTCTAACCTTATACTAGGACGAGCATGACAGAGGAAACGGTTGTCGTCAAATCGTTACAACTGCCCGAAGTCCGAACGGCGTTATTGGTTACGGATAACGGCGAGGGTCCAGAAAGAATCTACTACAGGCGAGAGAAACCGCCTCCGCCGCCTCGACGAATTTCTCTACAAAAGTATGAAGACAACTCTAGTTCTTGATTGGGTTCGTTTTGGCTCTTTCTATTCGCACCGGGGGTAGATCACTGGCACAAACTTTCTATTAGTTACGGTTGAATTTTGAAATGCTAATAATTTTAACGCCAAAATTAAGGAAAAGGTAGTTCATGGTGGATAAAGCAAAATCAACGGAGAGCTACCTAGTAATTTTATTAATAGGCGTTAAAAAAACTCCACAATAGTATAAAAAAAATTTATAAAAAGTAGTCAGCGTACAGCCGATATGCCGATGTGTGACAAGGTTCGGGTTCGATTCTGGACTTCATTTTTAGCTCTAGGGTGCTTATTAAATTTATTCCGGTATTAATATACTTTAATTACAATACTATATTTATTTATATATTTCTATCTACAAGTATCGTTGAGTGAATATCTCTTTGTTTTTGACTTTTGAACGAAACAAACTGTTAAACACACCTGTTTATATTTATCTAGAACTAAAACATTGAAATAAAAGTAATCTCGATAATTAAAAAGGGGGGGAGAATGTTGCATTGAATTAAATAAGAATTTTGAATTGGAAATCAATTTAAACACGGCTCAAGTCTCAGTCGATAGGCTTGAGATATATGTACAAAGATACATATTTTCCTAATAACCTTCCTCTAAAGGGGTAAAGTACGACAAATTCGCCTTTGATAAGTCGGCTACTAGCGTTTCAAAATTCGACCGTAAATTGGATTACATTTGTCTCAAGTTATCGTTGGACGACAATCGAGGAGTCATCATTTTCCTTTTCAAATTCATGTGTGTAACATTAACGCATGGCATGTTGGTGTCGGTTAACATACGGTTTTGGGGCGTTTTAATATAAATCTAACTTTACCCACTAATCAACAGTGGTGATATTTCAGCTACGAGACACGACTTTACGATACGCCTCGGCCGGTCAACGATTATTACTCGAAAACTGATGAAGAACAGCGTTTTGAATCTAACCAATATTACAGCAGCAAGGAACAGAAATACGGTTACGACGCGCCAAAGATCTCATCTCCAATAAGTCCCAAATTTAACGCTAGAGATCTCAAGTTTGATGACAAACCTGAACCAATATATTCGTCGCTTAAAAAACCATCATCAACTTTCGATGGCGTAGGGCAAACATTCTCAGAGCATCAGAAATCAACCGAAGCGATACCTGGAGGTACCAGACATTCTGAATACTCAATCAAAAGCGAATCACATCAAAGCTATCCCAAAACTGAATTTATAAAATCTGAAATGAGACAAGAAGTTAAATCTCCATTCGCTACATCAACTCCGGCGAAATTCGAAAAGGAATTCTCTAAAAATATGGATGTTGTTAAAGTTCCAACACCGGAGTTTGAAAGGATATCTTCGCCGTATGGGAAAGAAGCTAACAGCTACGGCGGACCGAATTATACAGAAGAAACAACGACAGAAGTTAAAGAAATACCCAACGGAACGCAGAAAATTACAACTACAAAAATATATAGCTCATCCCCTGTTAATTTGACTACTACAAATACCAAATACGAACCGGTCAAACTGGAGGGAATAGACGAGCTATCCAAGTCTTTTGATAATGATTCGCGTTACAGCACATTGGACTCTCGGTTTAACACTTTAGAGTCTAAATTGAGTTCGGATACTAGTCGCTCATTTATGAGACCTTCTGAATTCCAATCTTCCGATTATCAAGCGACGACTAGCGTTAGCAAAGTATTGAAGCCGTCAGATTTAGTGAAAGAAATTGATAATATGGACAGAAAGTTCTCGAAGCAGACGATCACTTCGGAGACGATAGAACGCAAATCAGTCATGACAAGTTCTCACAAGTCGGAAACTAGTTCTACGGTTACGAAGAAGTTCGGGAACTTCTAAAGGTTTGCCTTAGACTTTTAAGCTTGTTTTGCATAAGTGTAGACGTGAATGAGCTAACTTTAGTTGTTAGTGTTGTATTCGTGTTAGCGAATAGTCTGTGCATGCATTTGTATGCAGTTACGTGATTTTATTGAAATATTTATCGATTTTTATTATTATAATTGTACATCATTTCAGTCCTTAGAATATAAACATTTTTCATTTATTGACATATTTGAATTATTTATTTTATTTTTTTCTAATAGACTTAAAATAAATATTTTTTCTACAGATTCCTTTACAGACATGTTACGAAATACTTCAATAGAATCACATGTTAGATTTTTAGGATCCAGAGGTGCTAATATATGATTTTAGAGATATATATTGAAAAAAAATTAACCTGTTTTTACCCTTTTCCCTTAAAGTATGTTTGTACAACCGTGTGTCAATTTTTAAGCAACTAAAAATCTTAATTCACAAAGTGCTAACCCTACGGGGACCTTATAAATAGTTTATAAATGTTGCCATTTTACAAAATATTTGTAACAATTCGTACTACAAATTACTGTATAATATATTTTTAATATTTTACTTGCTAAACGTAGCAGCTATCTCAAAAATATAACCAAAAATCCTGCTGCTAGGGAATCAACATTAATAAATGTATTCCAAATTGTTATAACTCGAGATTATTATATTATATTAGAAGTATATTTTTTCTTGTATAGCTTTTTTCTATGCGAATTTATAAATATGGGAGGGTAATATTCAGGGCAACAAAGTTAAATAAATTTATTCGATATTTAAATTACTATAATATTGTTCGCATTGAAAAGACTAATACAAGAAATATATTTCGAAGGTACGCGTATATTGAACGGTACGCACGCTTATACACAGGCAAAATTTAGACATCACATGAATTGAAATATTGATCACGTTTAAAAAATGAGGAATATAAAAAAAAAGATAAACATACGAATAACGTCACCCAATATATGCGTGCCTTGAAGATCCATTTTGAAATAAGATTATAAATTCCTTGGTGCTCTTAATCTGTTTTGAATGTGCCTAATTACGAATTGTCGGACCGTGCCTTGTCAAGATTAAAGAGAAATAAAAATCTCTCGCTAAGTGTATATTACTGTACATTTTTACACATAGCATCAACTTAGTGCCATAGATTATAATATTTGTGTATATTAATAATATTATAGTGTTTATAAGTGTAGTGTGGTGCAATTTAATCTTTAATATATTACTAAATAAGGTAATTCTTGTAACCTGCTTATGGTAACACTTTCATAAGATCATAACGTTTAAAAATATTTTTTTAATGAAAAATACTAAGAACGAAAAATTTGACGGTGCATGTGGGGATCGAACCTACACCTCAGGCATTCCGGCCCGACGTGCATTTACACCAAAGCTAGCAGCCCGTCGAATTTATTTTTATTTATTTTTAACGGAGGTTACGCTTAAAAACACTCATAGACCGAAGAACTCAATAACTAAATATAATACTAAAAGTGTAATCATTTTAAGTATTCTCAATTATTTAATAAATAAATTATTTATAAATAAAATCTAAATATTACTAACATTTTTAACTTATAAAATATAATGGTTGATTTTCTCTATATGTAAATCTTTAGTATTAACAATAGTTTGGGGGAGAATGGGGTTCAAAAGTACCTCAGATGTGATTTCCATATGTTTTGCACTTACCAAAAACTGAACTTATTAGATTTATTATTGAAAAGATACACACTTTATAATTATAGGAACTTGATTCTTAAATATTTTTGTCAATTCTATTTTCTTGCTTTAATTTTTTTTGTTGAATTGGCAGCTTTGAACATTGCAAAGATTAGGCTGGAAATCCGCCAGTTGTTAAAAAACAATTTTAGTGGATTCCTTAACAACGAATCGAATTATTTGCTACACATCATAAACAAAATATTAATACTTAAAAAAACGAATGTATGGTCTTATGAAATTAACAAGTACAATGCATGTTTAAGATATAAAATATTTATGATTTATGTTTTTTTATAGCGATAGTAAGGATGACAACGCCAGGAGTCTCGTGAGCGTCTCGACGTAAATTATATTTAAAACTATAAGGTGCCTTATTTTATTGCAGCTTAAAAATATATTTATTTTTATCATGTGATCCTTGATCGTTTTTATAATTATGTATTTTACATGTTGATGCCCATTGAAGGCAAACGTCCACTGAAGGTATTTCAACACCAATAAATAATTTTGTTAGATTTAAATGAATGACTAGTGACGTCGTACATCGAATTATATACAAGTTGATAGTGAAAGCTTGTGGTGCGGGAAATTTTATTTCCCATTTCATTGACTCTTAGACTGCCATATTAAAAAAAAAAACTAAAAATCAATAAGACTTCTTGATGCGGGTAATCAAACCTCTTTCTAAGTTAGGATACTATTTTTTATTGGCGCTATGTGAATACAATTTTTTAAGCATTCTAAGAATGACATTGAGTTTAAGAGGCTAATTTTCGTTTGATTCGATGCTTCAGAATCATGCAAGCAAGTTTTTTTTAAATTATTACTGTAACCATGTCACACGAGCAATCCACGACCCATACTTAAATGGTGGTGTACTATATTATAATTAATGTGTAAATATAAGTTGGCAGCGAAAAATTCGCCAGTCTAAGAGTTAATATTAAGAAAATTTAACGCACCATATAATTTCACCGTTAAATAAGCTAGTATTACTAATTTCTATAAGTACAACTTAACTTCCACTTATTGTAATACGTCACTGGATTTAAATTTTATAAAAATTTTACATTATGATAACTATTTTAAAATAAGGTAGTTTATTAAACTATAAAGAGAAAATTTGGGCTAAATGGTGTCTTATTAACTGTAGAGTATGTGGAATATAATACTGTGTCATGCTTGTAATGTTTTATGTAAGGCTTTAATATTAATTTGCGTGGTCTTGGGATGCGAGTCCACAATTGCAAAATATTCGATGTTTTAATGAATAAAGTTACTGAATAATATAGTATTTGTGTTAGTGTGTGAAATTTACCAAATCTCTTAAAGTAGAATAATTGCACTGTTAGATCAAGCAGCCATATCCATTGGGTGTATAGTGCAATGTTTTTGGTTTGTATATATATTGCTGTCATCGTTTATACTGGTAAACTTTGATGAAATATGTGAAAATTTTGACCCAATTTGAAGTTATTATGTACAAATTTCTTGGGTTACTTTAAAGTATAAAATAAAAGAGTTTGGTTATTAACATCGAACAAATTTGCTTTTTACTTATTCTATAAATATTTCATTATTTTTTAATATCATTATTTTGTCCATTATTGCAAATAATAATAATACTTAAATTAATTTCCTAGTAAATATCTTTTGTTTTATAAATTTTAAATTGCGTAGGTGCACACGTTTCCGTTTTGATTACATTAAATTATAACGTTAAATTTTATCAATTTTTGAATGTGTCGCTTTGCCCCATCCCAAGAAACGCCATATTCTTATGATAACCTTACTATAAGAATTATATATTTTAGTATTAAGGAATACGATCTAAACTTCTAAAAACCAAATCAATGTTTGCTAACGTTAGATAATTTTATCGGTTTGACGTTTTGTTATTTTATTTTATAGATTTTATTATGAGCTTCCCGGTAGCTGACGTAACGCGCTAGGGCATTTATGACTATTTTTTGATGTAATAATAAAGAATAACTAATATGTTTTGTCTTTATATTTCCACCCTTTCGTACTCATTGTACACGTCACAGCCGTGTGGTGTTCAGCAGAGTAGAACTTCACCCATGTCTGCCCGCGGGTATCGAGGCGTATACGATACGGATACGTATACGGACGAGGTATAAAGGCGATGTGTGGGCCCGTCCGGGAGGTGGGCAGTAGCGCCTCCTGGAGATGGCATAGTCCGTAGCAAACATACACTACGCTCACCAACACGTCTGCTCTGCTGGGGACTATGGACAAAACCTCCCTATACACTGCGAGAGGCATATGTCCAGCAGTGGACTGCAACATGCACACATTATTTTCAATTCACACTGAAATGAATGGCGAGCTTGGTGTCACCATTATACAGTGCTATGTAGCATCTTGTTTAGATAGGTCCCTTATTGCTACTATATCTAGAGTTGAACACTCGTGTCCTGTAAATTCAGTTATTTAGAGAAGAGGCTAACACTAACACCGTGAACTATATCAAGGTGGCAGAGTTTCGCAACGATTGAAACCACGGCCTCTCATATTCCTGCTGCTGAAAGTTAGTTCTTGCGGTTGTCATGTTGATTTGAATGGTAAGGCAGCTGGTAAGCATCCTTTTGCTTAACATCCCGGCTTCAGATTAGAAGCGCATTCAAATCGGCAGCCATTTTTTTTGGAATGAAGTTCCTTATCGCGCGGTACGCTGCGGTGGTGCTAATCCTGGCGAGCCGCTGCGAAATTATGCCACGTATTTAAACGCCACGACTCACTTTGTGACAGTGTGCCTATACTTGTCTTACGAGCTGCCCTGTAAGAAGTGGCGTAGCTATCGAAGGGCCGGTTGGTGCAGTGCACCGAGGCCCCGGAGCTGAGGGGACCCTCTTACCTAAGCTTTGAAAAGAGAATATCTTACTAATAAGTAGAACTCACTATATTCTATTGTTATTTCTATGTATAATGCTAAAGCCCAATAATATAAGTTCAAGCTGCGTGGAGAGAGGTGTGGGCCCGATTTTTCTTTAAGCAACGGGGCCTTTGTCCACCTACTTACGCCTCTGAAGTGCTAAGCATACAGTTGGTCTATTCTTTGAGATTCTTGGATTAACACGAGTAGGTAAATGCTACAATTTAACAAAATAAGTAGTGCCAGAAACCTGACATCTACAAGTAAGTTCATCACACAAGTGCTTTCTTGTCGGTATAACCTGAAACGTCGGTAGGCGTATCTGCTGACAACAATATCACCAAGGCGGTTTTATAACATTTTCTTCATATGAAATATTTCGAAGGAATAAAAAGTTTTAAACAAACTTCTATCCTCTTATGCAATCCCTTAGGGGTTTAATACTGAAAATAGAAAAAAGGAATAGGTACCTACGTGTGTAAAATTTAAAGTTTCTAGCAAGTCTTGAGCCCATCGGTCAATTACTTGCCTTCTATAATGGGGCCCTTCAAAATAGGCGTTCAAATTTTGAAACAGTGCATCTAATAAAATATATCAATACACAAAACGTCATTCAAATTACTTTTTACCATTAAGTTTTCATCGTGTGTCTCCTCCTTAGTATGTATAATCAAAGCACTGAATAAATAAGCAGCTAAGTAGGTACAGTAGTGGTTTTAGCATTACCGACACTCTGTGCGAGATTTCCACAGAGCCCCTTATTGCTATTAAAACCCATATGAAAATATTAGGAAAACGGTTGAATTATAATATGACGGAGAACACCAAAAATTACAATATTGCCTTGGCAATTTGAGTCTGACAGTGAGCCTCTTACGAAAATATCTTACCGGCTGCCAAGTATAATATAGTTACTGGCGCAGCCCCTTTCTACCCGACGCCCTGGGCGCGCGCGCTACCGAATAGCTGATGAAATGACCATTGAACTAGCATTAAATTTGCACTTTTCCGACAAAAATATTTTTAATTTTTTTTTTCTGTAATAGCTTCATTTTGTGTTTTGAACACAGTGCTAAAATTTGAACAGCTATTTTGAAAGCACTTGTCTGCTGGATATAATATCCCACATCAGTCCGTGGATATCGTAAGAGGCGATTAAGGGCCAGTTCTGTAGGCGCGCAGGGCGTAAGAAACATACACTGATGATTGTGGCATGATGTCTTGTGAAATCAGAGTATCTTGAATACCTTTATCAATCTTTCCTGGTGTACGTTAATAGGAAGAAATAAAAAATAATACAACATATTTTGTATTGTATATATATAATTCTCTTTAATTAAATGCTTGGTCTTTTTTAAAACAAAAATTAAAGCCATTTTTAACAAAGTTTACCATGGAGATTCCTTCTGATATAAAAACAAACTTAAGATTTCACAAAATAATTCTCTTTCACCGAATACACGGACTTATTACAAAAATACTGTTCTATAAAACAACTATTGAAGTATTAACTAATTTGAGGTTGCAGTGAAATCACGGAATGATACAAATGATGATTTGTAGGGTCATATTATTATAAAATTGTGTTTGTTTGTCTATTTGTTACGGTTTCACGAATCGATATACCGATTTTGATAACATTTAAATGACGATACTTGGAGATCCAAGGTCAACCATAGACAAATTCACACTGACTATCATGTATTACAATAGTAGGTCTGTTCGTAACTCACGGTTAAAACGCTAAACCGATTTTGATGTATTTAGACGACGATAGGAGTTCTAAAGTCCAAGTGTGTGGGTAATATGAAAGTGATATAAAGCATATTTAGTGTGCTTATGTACGACTTTCCATGTAGGAACACATATGGTCACGCCCTTTGACGGAGAAACACGAAACAAAATTGTAGATTTGTTAAACAGCAGACTCGCTTTCGAGTACTCAGAAAAACTTAAAAACGAAAAAACTACACTACCAAGGGAGTTTGGACCTATCCCTTAGGCGTTCAGGTCCGACGTACAGCCTATTATACCACAGGGTAGACATCTCTTGAATATATATTTTTAGACTTATCGCCAATTTAAAACATTATGCTGACGGATTGGACATATTGGAAGCTCCAATATATTCAATCAGTTCCAATTTGAAACTTTTTTATATAGCAGAAGGAGGCAAACGAGCAAGAACACTAGGAGCATCACAAGTGCGTTGTCCACCTTTTAGAGAAGAGGGCCTCCGGGACTCTCACAAACCAGACGAAACGCAGCAGCAAGCTGCTACTTCACATCTAATGTGAGAGAGTGGTACGTTCCCCGGGCGTGCCGGCCCATACGGCTACATACAATAATGTGTACATAACATTAAAATATCTTTTGTGGAAGTTGGAACAGTATTTTGTAGAACAGTATCGTAACAGTTTACACCAAACGTACACATAAATACAGGACTAATATAGTTTTCCTACACTCTAACACGGACAGATCTATTCTTTCATATATATCTCTAACGGGTCACAGTAGATTCATTATAAATATTTGAAGATTTTTAACATACATGTTTTTTACAAATTAGATTATTTTTTGTATTTTCAAATATTTACAATATAACCACACGCACCAACTACACACAGACATACTTATTATGTTACTTATTATATAGCTAAATTGGACAAACACAGAAATATCCATAAAATGTAAAAATGTTAACGTAAAAACAAAAATTATACCTAAATCATACAGCAATTGCTTTACAAGTACTAGAAAAGGGAGCCTGCCTTTTCTTTTCAGTACAGATTGATGATAATTTGATATCACTGTATCCGATACTTCATTCGATCAACTTCAGGATAAATCGCATTTGAGCGGCCAGCAATTTTGTATGGAAATCCATACATAGGCGGTCAATATTTATTACATTGTGATTTGCCAAAGTTTTAATTAATTATTTTATTATTCACCTTAACTAGTTGTCTCGGCGAATCATTAAATACCCGATTTTACGAAATGACCATGACAAAAATAATAATCAGTGTTACCAGATCGAATATTGAATATTCCAAAAAAAATATTATTGAAGTTAAATGTAAAGTCAGATATGTAATTTAAGAACAAAACAACTGCAAAAATATTAATTAAAAATTCGCCCCCCCCCTCCTTCCCTTTGCGGGAGCCATGTTCAGTCATTTAGAGTGTAGGGCGTGCCAAAGAAATGGACATACATTGGCTCGAAAACATAACCCTCATTCTGACGCAGTCGGGTTAAAACATGGTAATTCTTTTCATGTGTTGTTTAGTGGGAAAAAAAAATCAAAGTTGTAATTGTGTTCTATTGCCAGATATACACTATATAGATACTTTTGTGTTTGTCTGTACGTGCAAATACATATGTACAAAATATTATTGCTGTTCGTTATACACTGGCGGCAACATATAAAGACTGTTTTGACACAAGGCAAAAAGTGTCCCGTCAAAACAGCCTTCTAGGCCGCCCCGAGTATTGCCACTTACAAAATTAAAGCTCTTTTTAATTCTATACAAAATATTATATACGGAGTAGGTATAGTGCAATTGTAGACATTTTTGGTTTTTGCATTTACATAACAGATGTTAAATAATAATCAGAGCACAGTGAAATCTAAGAATAAGAACATGGCTTGGAATTCCTCTTACCTACTGTCATTGGTAATAATTCTACTGCGCATTCTCTAAACTAATTTAAAATTATTACTGTCTCGCTTCAACTAATAACAAAATATTTAGGTATTTATGTAAGTTCATGTAATTATATGTACTTTATTATTGTAAGTAGATTCATAGCATGTTTTTAAATGAGTGGCATATGCACACGGATTTTTCGTTGGCCCAAAAGTTGACTGGTGCAGAATTTAAGTGCGCCTTTTGTACAAACTTGTTTGGTGTACAATAAAGGTAAATTAATAAAGAGACGGAACAAATCTAGCGCTGTGAAATTAGTAAGAATATACAAACTTGCAATTATTTTAAACGTTATATTCCGAGGTATAAACTAAACGTTCATACAATTTTGAAAGCATTCCAATTTGGCAGCAATAAACTCGTCCCGTCTCTTTCATTTTCTGTACGTTGAAGGTAGATAGTATTAACCGAAAATATAGTTTATTCAGTACCGCAGAATCCAACCGTTAACCATTCCAAAATGAAACATAGAAAGTAGGACCAATTGTTTGTATGAGTTCTTAGCAATGTAATGTTTATTTCTGGTACGTATATACAGGTGATTGGAAAAAAATATGACATGTGTAGTTTCATCTTCCTTCTATGCCTAGGTTCATATTCTAAGAATAAAATTAAAGAAAAAAGCAAGGGAAGCGTTTAAAAAAATTTGATTGTTTTTTTGACTCCCCCCCTCCTTGTCACAGGTCATCAACTCCTTCCTGGTTGTCATGTTACATTTTTATAAATTTTTATTTGTAAGTAGTCAACCGTCTCGCTGGCCGAGTGGTAGCGCAGTTGCCTTAACACTTCGACGAATAGCGAGGCTCGGCTTCGATTCCCAACGGGAGTGGGCGTTTGTGTGATGAAAATTGACGTTCGCATTTCTGAGTCTGGGTGTTTATTACATTTATTTTGGTATTTATATACGTATTTCTATGTATAATATCGTTGGCTCACACCCATAACACAAGCCAATAATTTGCTTACTTTGGGGTTAAATCGATACGTGTGATTTGTCCAAATATATTTATTTATAAATTTAATGATCACTTTTTTAAATTAATAAGTAAACCTTTAGTAAAATCAATAAAGTAATATATTCTAAATAATAGACACAACGCGATGAATATTTGTCAAAGATTTTAGATTTTTATATGTGACATTACCAAGTTTATGGTTGATACCATAATTTATGGTTGAACCCTTGCGTATTCTACATTATTAAACTTTTTTGGGAATTCAGTTGACAAATATGAACGTTTTATGAAAATGTCATTAAAATGGTCAGGTTATCACCATTATCACACTTTCAAATTGAGAAATTGGCGGATATTTTATTTGTGTTCCTTTGTGATGGGACCTAATATCGTCGGTGCATACTAGTACCTTTACCTATCCTTTCGAAGATACATGGGCGCTATGATATATTATTAAACTATAGATGCGATATACGCCCTGAATTTTGACTAGAAACACATAAGGCAATTGCTTATATTTTGCCAGTTTCATCTGTCAAAATATTTCAACAATTTGTATTAAAAATGCCTTTCTGTGTTTACAAAGCTTAATTATACAACCACCGTTCAAAACATTTATTTTCATGTGAAAATATTATAAATTCACTAATTTTACTTCTTTCATGATCATAAAGTAAATTTACCACCCACACATCTTAGGGCAGATAAATTTTTATGTCCCAGCCAAATATGTGTGGCGAAGGCGTCAACCCAATCTTCTGTTGGTCCCTAGGGCACGGACTGCACTGCTACGGGAGGCGCCTTTGTCGCGT
>DVZN01000003.1:0-27062 GCA_018237365.1 Caria ino melicerta
GCACGACATCCCAGTCTATGAAGTCCCCGAGTTTCCGTGAATATACTTAACTGTCACACTTACACACTACTTAATTTGTTTCAGAAAATAAATTTAGAGCTGAAACTAAAAGTGTAATAAAATAACATATTTATAAATATATTTTTTAATCTTAGTAACCTTATAGTTAACAATTTATGGTTGTTGTGGACACTTCCACTACAACCATATATTGTTAAGGAAATCAATTTCAGAGTTATTTGCACTTACTATATTATGGAGTAATATTGTAAAAACATATTTTGGCCTTATTATATATATTATTTATATCAGTGGCGTAGCCATCGTAGGGCTATGCGGTGCAGTACACCAGGGCCCCGGAGCTCAAGGGACCCTCTAAGTCTAAACTAAGTTTGCTAAACTTTTAAACGAGAGGAGAACCCGAATATTTGTCAATGCACCGGGGCCTTTGTCCACCTACCTACGCCACTGGCTAATATAACATTTATTTTACCATCAAATATTGATCCTTGTACCCTAAATAAGTGAGAATATTCAGCTAAAATCCACAATAATTATAGCTACAGTAGGCATTTCTATCCCACCAAAAATGTACCTAGTGGTGATACATTCTTGGCCTCTGCCTTACATATTCCTGCCGCTAAACTAAAATATCACAGCTAAATAGTTTAATTTAAATAGAATATTTTCCTTTTTATATAGATGTTTGTAATCACTAGCCAGCTTTATTTTCCAATATTATCGGAATTACTATTATAGATAATAGACTGATTTAATCTTAGAGTAATTACCTACCATGGTTTTGATATCTCACCGAAATGACACGCCTCAATGACAAGTACCTACTATATGTGAGATGTAGGAAATTAAAGTGGATAATGGATAATAATCCAGGCAACACGTCGCAGAACTCTACCACCTAAATAGTTAAAGGCTAGATAGTAAAACTATACCTATGGTCGCCTAAATATTAGTTGGTAGGCAGTTGGTCTATTCTTCAGAGAACCCTGAATCAACGCACAGGACATATTGTTATATACTAATTACTATTTAATAATAAATTTTATTTAAGCAAATCTAAAGCTGATCGCACGCATGCTTATTAATGTAAACCCAAAAATAATTTACGTGAAAGAAGTGAATTATTTTTGAGCTAATTTACATTGACAATAGCATTGACAGCCACCGATACCCCGCCCCCAGTAGTCAGAACGCAGCACTAAGTCGAGGTCCGGTCTCGCAGGAGACAACTTAGTGCGGGCGGTATAGGCCCACCCTTAAATAATGCAGTCTCGGGTTGAGCACTCTGCTCGCCCACATACGTCCGGTGTCGTTGCGAAGTCTCTGACTGGCAGCTATTCTGATTTCGAAAAAAATAGCATTGACACATATTTCATACCTGATATCTTAATATAAAAAATATACTTAAATTGTACCGAATATAACATTCCTAGATACTTGCTATTAAATAGTATACGATAATTAAAAACTGTATGTAAACATGTGGCTGTAATAGTTTCTAATATTTATTTGCTTTAGTTTCGCCGCTTTGGTTTAACACTTCTGAATATTAGCTTTTCTACTATAAATTATTAAATACATATTTTTTTGTTTTTCCCTTAAGTTTTTCCTTATGTGTATATGGACTGAATAGTTATAGCGTTCTTTATCTTGACGGCTCGTAAATGTATGGCATTTATTCGTAGTACTTATTAACTTCCCCCTAAGAAAATTGAAAATGTTCAAAAGTGAGGAAGATACTGTTTTACCCCGATCGAAGTTTCACCAGAAATTGACGTTTTGAAGTCTCCCGAAGTTATTTTGACTATTTTAAGTATGGCGTTCGAAAGTATGTGTGTGTATGTATGTATGTAAACCTCTCAT
The DNA here is from genome assembly GCA_018237365.1 of Caria ino melicerta. NCBI lineage: Eukaryota > Metazoa > Arthropoda > Insecta > Lepidoptera > Riodinidae > Caria > Caria ino. The sequence continues at coordinate 1,885 of DVZN01000003.1, forward strand.
AACTTTTGAACGGCTGGACCGATCAAAACAAAATTAATATCATTCGACAGGTTTTCTTTGAAATTAAATTTCTGAAACAATTTAAGTTGATTCACACGGGTGGATTTTGATAAATTTTGAAAATATATTTTTTTCAAATTGTTTTAAACGACTCAGCCTTGATCCCTAAAACTAATCAGCTCTTAACCTCATTAAACCACGTCTCTAGCCACTAATTTCATAAAAAAGCGGTTAATGCGTTCGTGAGTTATCGTTGGAGGAAGAAACTGAAAAAGGTGTTTTTTTTTCAAAACAACTACGATAATTTTGGCAGAACATTATTCAGTTGTTAGTAATTTTTTAGAAATTTTGAAACTGTGTCTTTTGTAAAATTTATTAAAATCAATCAATTCGTTCGAGAGATATCAATTTATTAAAAATTTAAAAAAAAATATTGACTTGACATATATTTGACAGCTTACCGAAAAAAAGGGGAACAGTACAACTATACTTCTTCTTCACCATGACATTTGATGTTTTTGTGGGAAATTCAAAATACGAATTTTAGGATTTTGATTACTTTTACGATACGCAATGTAAAGCGAACATGTGGATCGTACTAATCATATTATGATGTTGCCGCCCGCTATAGCTGTAGCTGGCCATCGGCTACGCTACGCCGCAAACATTGCTTGTTTTTAATATTTCTTTGAATTTATCTGAATTAAGCAAATTATTAGTGTTATGTATTAGTATGAAAAATAAAAAACAATTTGAAGTTAAAAAAACAACGAAAATGTTCAAAAATTTCCCACGAAAAATTTCTTCAGAATCCAACTCATACTTCATGGTGCGAGTCTATGGTGTTCGGATTCGTTGAGCTGTCATATACCTTTATATTTAAAAAACTCTAAGTAGCTTTAAGCATATAACATATTTTGAGCTCTAAAAACATGGTAAGCAAGCACTTAGTGGCTGAAATTAGTAGGAACTTGTAGGGATGGCCCTACGTTCAATACAACCCTTGCCTATACCAATTTGCCAATACGGCCCCTGGGGCGCTATTTTTGAACATTCAGCGATAATTTCGAAATCATTGATAAAATACTATTACTAACACTAAATACAAACTTCGTATCACATTTTTATGTTTTTCGTAGACATGGTGTGAAATCCAAAAATACGTATTTTTAGTGCCAGTGACTGACGAGTATTTTATTCATCAGTGATTTCGAAATCATCGATGAATGTTCAAAAATAGCACCCTTAGTCAATAATAATGAGCCACCTTAGATAAAGTATACTGATAGATACCGTGTATGACGGCCGGCATGGCCTATAAAAATATATAATCTGTATCAAATTTCTAAGTGGCTCACAGGTAATGCATGTGTACAGGTTTCAGATTCCACAACAAAAAAATCTGACATTACATGTGCGCAGTTCCGAAGCTCCATCGCTTCGGAACTGCGCGTGTAAAACACGATAAAGTTACGCGTTTGTTCTGAAAAGTTGGCCTGTCAAAAAGTAGCCATGACAGCAGGAGACTATCTAGAGAGTAAACGATATCAGTGAACCACTTACCTTCCGTATTTTGAGTATGTAATGATCTACTTAACGAACGTAAGAGATATAACAAAAAAATTTGCAATAGGGTGATTAAAGACTTGTAACTAAAAATTGAGACTTCGATAAAAAAAATGTACAAAATTTAGTCTTTACATATTAACACGATGTCCACAGAACAAATACGTTGATGTCAAATACCACTTTTTTCGTATAAGGCACAAGTATTACGCTAGCTGATTACCTTTATGGACTAACTACAATTAAGATGTGAAAGTCTTTCCTCAAAAGGGTTTCACGCATTATTGGCTTCCGGGGGTTGATAATAATATAACAAATAATTAAACACAGTCATATTCCCAAAAAAACTGGGCTGGTGCCCGATATGGCAACGGACTTGCCACCTGTCATATCACCGGGCCTAATATCGTCGGCTAATCGTGAGGGCATACTAGTATGTAGGTACCTACGTAATTAATAAGTAGGTACCTACCTATTTTTTTCTGTACAAATCACTATATTGATCTAACCTCAAAGTAAGCAAAATATTTGCTTTATTTGCTTGTGTTATGGGTGTGTCAACGATATTATACATAGAAATACGTCATATATAAATAACAGAATAAAATTAATAAACACCCAGACCCAGAAATGCGAACGTCTATGTTCATCACGCAAGCGCCCGCCCCCGTCGGGAATCGAACCCGAGCCTCGCTATTCGTCGACGTGGTAAAGCAAGTACGCTCACTACTCGGCCAGCGAGACGGTCAAAACATCTTGTTGTCAAAATAGTAACTAGGAAATAAAATAAAAACCGGCCAAGTCCGAGTCGGATTCGCGCACTGAGAGTTCCGTACAATCTATACATATAATAAAAGTGTGGTGGGATGGTGACCAACCTCCCCAACACCACCATCCCCAAACAGTCCCCACCCGCTTCCATTTGTAGACTACTTTTTATCCCGTTTAATTTAGGACGGGATTGCGTGAAGTAGGGTGGGGTGGAGTGGAGTGAAGTCAAGTCAAATAACGTCGAAGAGTTTGTTAAAAATAAAAAAGCGTGCGAAGCCGCGGGCAACAGCTAAATTAATAAAAAGTGATGGAACTAAAAAATTTACGTTTTCGGAATTTTACATTTATATGTGCTATAAAACATTGCTTAAAATTTCATACATTTGTTTTGAAACCCAGTTTCATTATCAAATTGAGTTTGCTATATTCTCATTGCGCCATTTTGTCATAGTAGGTACAATGTTTAATAGGTTATACCATTGCTTGATAATTCAACCATCTCGTGAAAATGATTTCTGAAATTTACCTCATGGAATATAGAACAAGTTTTGCTTAAAAACATCTTACACTTTACCTGTTGATATTTTTATATAGTAGATGGCAACGGGCAGGTAGGTCACCTGATAGTAAGTGATCACCGCCGCCCACACTAATGCAATGGTCTCACAGATGCGTTGTCGACCTTTAAGATATGTGTACGCTCCTTTCTTGAATCTAAGTCCGGTAAGTCGTATCCATTTAGAAACACCACCTTTGGTAGCTCGTTCCACGAAAACGTTATACGAGGCAAAAAAATGCCAAATAAAAAATTAACAAGTAGTAAAATTAATTAAAACACTTTTGTTATAATTATTTATTTTAATAATTACACTTACTAACGTAAAATAAGATTGCGTAAATGAATAAAATACGCGTGATTTTTGTTTCCATAATTATAGGCCAAAAATAAATTCAACATATAACGTATGCATAGTCTTGATATAATATATATCCTTTACATGTAATTGCCAAAATATATAACAAAGTACATAAAATTGCTTAAAGAATTTAACTACACAGAAAATTCATTGGAGCAATAGTGATAAATTGGTTAACAAAATAAATGTAACAAAAATAGCTAAACCTTAACAGTTTCATGATAAAAGGTCCTGTTGGTTCGAAATTTGTTGCTGTTGAATTTCCTGCATCGTTGAGACGGGTAACGTCGCACTAACGGTGATAGAAGGCATGCCGGGCAAAGACACGGGAGTCACCACGGGCAAGCCTGTAGTAAATTGTGGTTGTTGAATCGGCGTTTGATTGAACGTACTCATGTCAAACGTTGGTACTAAATTTGCGGGCGCTTGAGCCGTGGCGGCGGTGGGAATCGGTGGTTGCGAGTAATTTGGCATCATGGGTATATATGGCTGGGGCTGGTTCATTGGTATCCCCGGTAAATTCGGCAGAGGTGCTGGCGGCTGTACATTCGATACCGACGGTATGCTACCTAAGTTTGTGAGCGTCGTTTCTGCTAAACCTGAAAAATAAGTATTTATTCGGTTTAATATCTTAAGTTAGGTTAAGTTTTAATCCTGTTCCGGGATCCTTTAAAGAATATACTAACTAAACACCTGCCAGGCCGTAAGGGATGAGTATATTGAAATGTCACTAGCAACGTGAGCTTTAACTAGACGGTAGAGTTTCGCAACGGCTCGCCGAATTGGTTCCCCCGCCTTACCACCTATCCTTGCTGCCATAATGTCAGTGCTACCTGTTGAGTTCCGCTTAGGAAAGTAAGATCGGTTAACTTAGCTGTGCATGAGGCTAAGCCTTCCGGCGTCAAGTTGGCAACACAATAACATCTTTGGTGTCCATAAGCGACATGTATTACTTACCTTCTGTTTATAAAACAAATAGTTTCAATAAACAAAGTACGGAAGTTACAATCATCTTGCAGTCACGACTCTACAGTTATTCTACACTCCGATTTTAAATTTAGTATATATAAGGATACAATTTAGAAACAATCTACATAGAAAAAATGTAGAATAGTTGTTAATTATACCTATATAAGTACCAGATGCAATTATTGTCACCATAATTTACATTTATTACTGAATTATTCAAAAAGACTTGTGTAGATCAAGTAAATGTTTGTTTTGGTCTACTATACAAAATTAAATCAAATAATTATACAAAAGTCGCAAAGATGCATATGAAAAATACGGCCATAAATCAATTTCTTGTAATTTAATTTCATGTATTAGTTTATAGTTTGCTAGATGGGGTAGGAATGGATAGGGTGGCGTAGGGACGGGTAGAATGGGGTGGGGAGGTGTGGCATTATTTAGATAGTTTGGAGTGATGTTGCATATATGGTGTGGGGTTGCAGGGTGGAGTGGATTTGATAGAATTAGAGTGAAGACGAGTTGAGTCAAATGGAGTTGAGTGGTGATTGTTTATGGGGCTGATAATGAGGCTGTTACATCTTACTTTGTATTTTTATTTTTATAATTAATATAAGCGCGTTTGAAGACACGGGCAGCAGCTATTCATTCATAAGATTTAAGAAATATTTTGACTACAATTTATCATTATTTTTAATACTTACTACTGGAATATGCTGCCATATTTGACACTACAGATTGTGGCATAGACTGCTGCGTAACTTCTTGCTGTAGGAGTTGACCAGGTGGCAAAGGTGTACTACTTGTAGTGGCAGTATATGACCCTGGATTTACCATCGGTACTCCAGACAAGAATGGTGGCTGAGATATGTTAACATGTTCTGATGGACTTGTGCTCTGAGGAATGCTGACAAGAGGAGTTGCCTCATTTGAAATATTCAAATTTTGTACACTGGGTATTAATGATTGTTGTATATTGGTATTTGGTGCTGTGGCCTGAAAGCAGAAAAGAATGTTATACATTTTTGCATGACCTTCATAACTAGTTTGTTTTACTTTAAATGCCCAAAATGGTAAACAACAATAGTGGAATAATTATATTTGATAGGCATAGAGAATCAATAGTGTTCCACTATTAATATTTAAAACAGTGCGTATGATTAACATGTAAATGGTGCAAATATGTTGTTTCTGTAACAAGAGTTGTTTGTTTAAATCTTTGGACATGTAAATAAAAACAAACTATAGTGGATATGCCATAAAATTAAAGTGGCTAATGCATTATTTTAGTCAACTCAATTTTTTGCATTATTACCCTTTTAAATGAAAACTGTCTAAAGGCAATGTGGTGGTTGGTTTTTTTTAAATTAAAAAAGAATTTGATGTTAAGAAATTCACACTACTTATAGACACCAAAGTTGGTAATCAAGCATTGCCAAACTTAAATCAGAAGGCTTTGTGCAAAGTAAGGTCTGAGCACAAATGAACAGCAAGCACTAATATTTCAATTAATTGATGAACAATATAATTTAATAAACAACAAGCATTAAATCATTGAGGTACGATAAGAACAATTATGAAAAACAATTTGTAATGTCATTTTATAATAATTACTTGTAATTTGTATTTGTTTGTATTTTTTTTTATTTGTAACAACACAGTGAGGAATAAGAGTGCCAAGGTAGCAAGCTATAGTGTCAATAATTAGTACTACTTGTAATAAGAATATCAGGGCACCCGATTGTCTACTTGGACAAATAGTAAAGGAGACTTTATATTAGAGGATCAAGCACAATATTTAAATATATCACAGTCACACATTATATTAAATACTCTTCCATCAATGGAAGAGTATTGAAACAACTTGAGGCAGTAACTATTAACTTAGAGATGAATGCTCATCAACCACTTTTTTTTATAATATTAGAAGACGAACAAGCAGACAAATTTCCTGATGGTAAGGAATTCACATTGCTTACAGACACCAAAGGTGGTAATGGTGTGTTACTAACCTGAGCCCGGGATGTTAGGCCTTGTGCAAAAGTAAGTTTACCGGCTACCTTACCCTCCAAACCAAAACACGTCAACGGCAAACATTGGCGTTAAACGACAGGAATAGATAAGGTGGTGGTGCCATCTCATTATATCATAATGAAAGGCTAAAATTTGATGTTTGAGTGTCTTTAGCTACATGTTCAGATTTTATTACAAATGTTCAACATATTTATCTATATGCAAACTATATTTCATTTGATGTTATTTTGCAATTTTTCAATAAATAGATAGGTATATATAAGTCATATCACAAAGAGATCTAGGAGTCATTAATACTAACAATTTAAAATGGGAAGCTCATATCACAAATCTAGTAAAAAGGACAATTTTTATTGTTCATATAATATATGATAAGAAAAGCTTTTAATTAATTTAAAGATATACAACCTATGTACGACCCATACTAAAGTATGTATTTGTAGTATGGAACCCACATTTAAAAAAAATTAGCTCTTCGAGGCTGCACAAAGAAGAGCAACAAAATTAGTGAAGAACTTACAAGGGTGGAATATATGCAAAGACTAAGAAGGATGGGCCTTACTGCACTGGAAGAACGAAGGTAGAGAGGCTGTCTTAAAGAAACTTTTAAAATTCTCAATGGCTATTATAATGTACCAAACCTGAAAGACATCCTAATTCTAAACCATAACAACCATCTTCAGGCCATCAATTAAAACTGGTAAGATCCAAAGCCAAAGGAGGTCTGGTCATGCTCAGGACGAACAGACTCCCTGAGAAAGTCATAAGAGCACAATCCATAAATTCATTAAAAGACCAACTAGCCAAGTTCTCCAAATACAAAGACACACATGCATCAGCTTAATGCTGATAGTGTGTTTTACTAATAATAATTATAAAGTATACCTTTTTTTTAAGCTTATGAATAAACATTTGACCTATGAAAAAAACAAACAAAAGTCCATCAGATCATTACATTGCATAATACGGTAAGGCTTATAATTATATTTAACAAAATATGAATTTGTCTGTTTGAATGTACCAGTTAAATTATAATGTTTATTAAACTAATTAATATTTAAATTTTCATACCATATTAGGCACTGGTGGAATATAATGTTGCTTTGTTGTTAAATCAGTACTGTGTCGTATTGGAATTCTATGTAAATATCCATAGCCAATACCACATCCAAGACTGCCCTCTCCACCCCAACTATGATTTGGTGTAATATGTACTTCTCGGCAAGTATCATCATTTATATTATAAACATAGAGCTTTAGGGCTCTGCCCTCATGGGCTTCAATGAGTGTAAAAAGATCTTCACTTTCATGCATGATAGAATCTGCACCTATTATGTAATCAGAAAAAGGTCTAAGTCCAGCTATTTCTGCAGGTGACGAAGGGTGAACTTCCTGAAATTTAGTAACGCATTTTACACACAATTACATTATCAATTAAACATATTTTTTTATTAATGCTTGTACAGATAACTGATAAGGCAAAAATGATAGTAAATCTATTATCATTATAACTACTAAAAATTTCCTAAGCATTACTATTCTATTATAACTAAATAAATTTCAATTCAATTTAATTAGAAACAGCCTCACTAATAAATATTGTATAGAAGTTATACTTGGTGTAAATAAATAAGGTTGAAATATCCCCATATTCATTAAACATCATGAATTGAATGATTATTACTTATAACTATTTATTAATAAGGCTATATTAACTGTCACAGATTAAAGACAACAAAAATGACAATGATGGAGAGTATTGTCATTGTAACTGCCATTAGTAATGAAATATAGTAAGAAATCAAGGTATTAGTGACATATAATTCTATGCTTGCCTTTTATGAACTTAGCCATTAGGTAGACAAGCATTTGGTATTTTTATAATATAAAGCTAAAACCAAAATGATACACATTCAAGTAACTAAATGTAAGAAAAAATATGACATCAAGTTAGTAAAATCTTTAACCAATATTTTCAGTATCACATATTAAAAATATTCCAAATAGCTTAAGTAAAATATAATACAAATTATTTACACTTTCCTACTTACCAATATGTGCCAAACATTTTCGTTTGCGCCTTCAAATGAACAAAATCTAATACTGACTCCTAGTAAACCCTGTCCACCCCAGGTTGCGCTTGGTTTTATCATCACTTCTCTCACTGACTGTGTTTTAGTGCTATATATAAGCATTTTAATAGTTTTGTCTATATTTTGTTTTAGCAGTGCTTTTAACGTGTCATTGTCTTGGTCTAATCTAGTATTTTCTATAGCAACAATAAAGTCAAAAAACGGTTCAAGTTTAGCTTCCTGCCCTGGAGATCCGTCTTGAACCTGAAAAACATCGACGTGTACTTTAATAACAATAATAGAGCTTGTAACTTTATGTTAATACAACTACTACCCACCCTCAGTACGTGATACCCTTCGGAACCACCACCCGGAACTTCAGTACTTTGAGAAGACCCCATTATAAAATAAATTTTATATCCTGATTGAAAATAAATGCAAAATACTTTTAAAATTTACTAAGCCAGCCAGTGCTGCATAGCCGATGACTGACATGTCATTTATTTCCTTGAATTTTCAATTTGACTTTGACGTTTCATCTTAATTCTACGTGGAGGTGCCAAAGAATGTACAGACAGCAATATCTATACGTTGCCATACGAGATTTAAAAAAATAGAATCGTCGACCTCGTGACATTAGTGATCAATACCGTCCACGAATAACTACACTACAAGGGGTCTTGCAATTTCATTGTCAACTCTTTAGAACTACATAAGCTCTTTTCTTGAAGGTCCCCTAGTCATGTTTAACCAAATTCCAAAGTATGTTATTTATATAATGTATGCATTTTTTTCATATAATATTATGTTCATCGATTTTTGCACCAATCGTGGACTCATTTTTAACATTATTTTTAGTTAAAAGAGCAAGTACCCGTACAAGCTGTTCCTTAAACTTTAGAAACAGGAAACTACGTTTCACTAATTACAATATGTAGGATCTCCAATGGTAACATGGAAAACTTTAAATGAAACGATTTTATTTTTGCAAAACTTAAACGTCCATTACTGATTTTACGCAATAAAATTATAACGTACATATCTAATAAGAATAGTTATTTTATATTATGTAAAAAATCGGGAAATTCTTTATGGGAATTAAAGGAAATTGACATAGCTTTATTGGTAATATGAAATATAAGCACGTATTACACACATCAATATTATCACGATCCAATATCACGCGATTCCTGGATCAAAATGGGGCTACTACACCTCAATATTATTATTGTTAAAATATTTTAAAATTCGTCATGTTGGTTATGAATTTCCGTCAAAGAGCTCGTTTATTGGAAAATTCTGAAACTATTACATGTTTTTAAGAAAATATAATAAAAAAATACCAATGGTACTAATGTAGTCAACATTTTTTATTCTACCTATATTATATTTTAAAGCATTCAATTTTCAATATTCGCTAAAATGATAAACCTATAAAAAAGATGGATAGGAATACTAACATACTTTTTCCCGTTAACTATCCCGATAGCAGTTAAAAACCAATTTTTCCTGTTTTTAACGTATCCAAATCCGTTAGATTTAACGGGAAACCGTCAAGTTGGCAACACTGTCCATATCAGTACGCCGTGAAATTACTTGGAATTTTCAATTTACTAAAGTGAAGTCTTGATGAATGATTGTTGTGTCTTACCATCGGATGAACAGTGTATTTTTGTGGGGTTTCGTGTTAAAGAAAATAAACTATAGCTTACCAAATTTTAATACATACCCTAATTTCTATTATTTTTTGTATAACCCTGATTTATAAATTAAATTACAATGTCATGAACAAGCCTTAAAAAATAGATTGTCTCCTTATTGGTCATTAATATTCAGATAAAAAGTACTATATTGCTCGGTTGTATTTAATGGTGGTGGTAGGCATCTATTAAAAAGCGAGCATAGGTTAGACCAACACCGTTTCCTGACTAGGTGGTAGTATTTGGCAACCGCTCATCCGGTTTGGTACCATCGCCGTACCTATTCCTGCCACCATAACGTTAGTGCTTGTCGTTAACGTGTTCCAGTTTGGACGATAAAGTAGCCGACAAACTTACATTCGCATGAGGCCTAACATCTCAGTCTCTGGTTGGCAAAGCACCATTATTACCTGTGGTGTGTATAAGCGGCGTCAATTTCTTGTTCATACCATCAGTATATCTGTTTGCTTGTATGAATACTAATATTATAAAAAAAGAACACAATCATACCAAATTACACCAAAATCCATTTACTATGTTTTAAGATTAACATAGACGTACATACAAACACTATTCATATTGACAAAAAAATATCGCGAAGTATTTACACATCAAGATTATTAATCAGTGGTGCGCGGATCGCAGGATTTACAATGAAATTCCGCGATATTATCACGATACTGCGATAAGGCCTATTAAAAATTAGCATCAGTCAGTATTATCACGGTATCGTAATATTATTGACTGACCCATTGGCATTGGCAGCCATATTGCCAGGTACCCTAAGGCACCTTACAAGTAACACCTTACTCTAAGTACATTTGTATAAACTAAGACTAATCTATGGGCGCATGGCAGGCCATAGGAATTTTATATTTTGACATTTGACATTTTACAAAGATCAAAATCAAATTTTAAACGTCAAAAATAGCTGTTCTGAATTCTGAGTTGTGTAAAAATTGAAATTTAAAAGTAATAAATTCATTATTCAAAAAAAGTAATAAATTAATATTAATAATTTTTAACAATTAAGTAATAAAAATATAAGTACTAAATTTATTTAAAAAAAGTCATAAATTAATAGTATTATTTTTTAACAATAATTAAGTTCATTTCATTTTGTCTTTCTACTTTCAACAGTCGTGCGTAAATTTACTTCGAAATTGATAATTTACAGGTCTAATTCTGAATGCTACTCTATTAGCCAATAATGTTATTTTGTAGAACTTACATTTAATAAATAACATATTCGTACCTCTCTTAGTGATTTGTTGATGTCCTTGAATGAATAAAAATTTTAACATTAATTATATAAATAAATAAATATGTCTGAATGGAAGCACTTAATAACTGACTGGCTAGCTGAATATGCAGCCCTGCGAGAAAATGAGATCAAAAGTTTCGCTGCTGAACATGAACATAATCATGAAATTGCAACTGCAATATTCAACTTATTGTATGCTGAAGATGATGATGAGCAAAAAGAGAATAGAAATATAGAGAATGATGATGAATATCGACAGGTAAAGTTGTGTATTATTTATAACACAGTATCAGCACATATTACTGAATGCTGATACTTGTACATCACTACTTGCCTTAAATGTTTATCAAGTCTAATTTTAAAGGAGTTCACTGACTAACAGCCATTTCTGGTAACTTATTTCTTTACTTTTTGATTGGGTAAGAAGTACCAAAAAAGATAGCTTTTAGTTCTAGCAATTAATAATTCCATAGAATACCCTCTTACATTCTTATTTTTGTCCATAACAAAAATATGACGTTTATGTACCTATATTTTATTTTAGTTGCAGAATAAGAAAAACTCATTGCCTCTACAATGTTATATTACTTTAGTCACCTATGCATCGGTATTTACATAGTTAAAGATTAACACCTTTAACTTTTCCCTCCACTATAATGTAATTATCAGACACTGTGGGACACCCACCGAGACTTCCCAATTCCTCATTAGGCTTAACATCCCGGCCACAGGACATATACATACCTATACTTTCTTTGGTGTCCATAAGCAGCCAAGGTTATCTCTTACAACCAGGGGAGCCATGTTTTAGTTAAAATTTTAGGCAGTTATAAAATATTGGGTATGAATATTTTTTATGTTAGTTATGATACTCACTAAACAACAATTTAAGGTGATATTTTTCAGACTACTAGAATACAAATTTTTGCAAATTTCTATACTATTATTACATTAATTGTTCAATATTATTTTGCCATATGGAAACAATGATATTTAGAATACTATGTTTTATCAAATTGAATACAAGCAAAGTGATTTCCCTTGTGACTATTTTACATATTCACATTACTTTTCAGATGTTGGAAAATGTTTGTATTCAGTTATTCAGCTATTACAGATCTAAAGAAGTGGAACTACAAAGATTTACATTACAATTTGTTCCAACTTTAATACATTTTTATCTTAGTACAGTTGCACAGGGCATGACAAAGTCGTGTCGAAGTGTAGAAACTTTATTAATAGGTAAGTGATTATATTGGTGTTTTATAACATAAAAAAGTGCACAAAAATTGTGTTGAAGGTGAAATGTTGCCAAAAGAAACTTCTAAAAATATTTTAAAAAGGTTTTTGAATTAAGAGTGATCATTTTGAGTGGATAGAGGTGTTTCTAGAGCTAAATTAGTACAAAAACAATTAGCCAATGATGATAGGTGGCTAATGCAAAATCCCAGGCAAATAATGTTTTTGAAAAAATGAATTAATTTCATAAATAAATGGGCAACATAAAGTTAAAACTAGTAAGACTTTCAAATTTATTTTCTTTTTCTTTTCCTTATATATTTCATAAATGCAACCCACCCTGACCTTATAAAAAGTCAAGAACAAAAAAGGTTATTTTGGATTATCCCTGAGAGATAGACATATACCATCCTGGACTTTTTTGTAGACCTTATTAAGGTGTACAATACTGTAATACATTATTTTGATCTGTCTTGTTTGGTTCAAACAGTGTTTGCAATTTAAACACAAAAAATATGATTATTTTATATATTAAGCATGTATTATACATATAGACCTTCCTGTCGAATCACTCTATCTATTAATGCAAACCGCATCATAATCCATTGCACTGTTTTGAAGATCTAACCATACACAGGGTCTGACAAACAAGGAAGCGATATTGTTTTATACTATGTAGTGGTATCTAAAATGTTCATATGAATGTGCTAATCGATATTACTTGTCTGATAATATGAACAATTCTTTTTGCATGTGATAGCTAAGTCCTCAAATAAAGTTATGGGATATTTCACATCATGCTATAAACATCTGGTGTGATAGTAACAGGTGAAACAGCAGTTGTTAAACCAAAGCAAATATCTTTTTTATTGATTTATTTTTGCTTTAGTTATACAATGTAATAAAATTGCACATAGTAAAACAATATCCAAGGGTTATGTTAAAGTAATGTGCATCCACACTGCAGCTATTTTTTTCAAAGCAAAATAATGCATCACAACAATAACGATAGATAACAATATATAATTTTTGTGCTTGTTGCTTTATATTCAATGTTATCAAATGGATAGTTACATCTTGACATAATTTTACCTAATATGGTGGTTACCATGTAAGGTAAAACTTGAAAATGTTGCTCCAATGAAAATAAGCTGTTGTGTATATGTACTATAAGAATACAAGATCTTTGTGGTTTCAGGATTGTACAATTTTGAAGTAGTTGATGAAAATGGGAAACCAAAAGTAGTTTCATTTAGACTACCGTCATTAGCCCAAGCTTCCATTTATCATGAGGCAAGTAATACTTTTTTTATAATGTGATCAAGAAAAGTAGTTATGTTTTTGAAAATGTGCCTATGTAAATTCACAAAAATTTATATTTCTGTGTTCAAGTGGAGTCAGAGTTGGACTTTGATACATCAGGTCCAATTCCTGGATTATCTTCGGCAACTTTGTTCTATGAGTTTTTACAGCTTTTCTATAAAACAATGTTGTTTAGGGTTAGATTTGTTTCCACTATGGAGTCAGACTTGCCATCTGTCACATCATGGGAACTAATATCATTGGCTGATCATGAGTGTATACTAGTATGTACCTCTGCCCACCCTTTCAAAGATATATGGACTTGACGATATTTTTAATATATATTTCGTAGTTAAACCACACAACACTTAGTACTTGTTTCATTTTGTTATTGTAATTTTATTATAATTTATGTCAATCAGTTTAGTTTTCCAAAAATATTCTAAGTGATTCTCAACAACTGGTTTACTAAAAGTGTAATAAAATAACTGTTATAAAGTGTAACAAGTATAAAGTGCTGTGATCGTTTAATTACGAAAATATATCACAATGCAGTTTTGTCAAGCACCAACAGTAAGTAGGAAACAGATTTGTGGATTTATATGTGCATTTTTGTAAGGTATTTATAAATAATTAAAGTTTTACAGTGTGGCTTAAGCCCTAACATATAAAATGAATCAGTGTAAATAAAAATTAATTATTGCATGGTGACTTAAACTGAATCAGCCTGCCCAGTGAAATCCACCATACCCACCCTATGTCCAGCAGTGGACTGCAACCAACTTTGCAAACCAACAAACTTTGCAGATGCTAATTTTATTTTTCTTTATATTAGTCCAGACAAGGTTTATTGGTTTTATCTAAATAAGAAAAATAATAGAGAGGAAGCCATAAAACCTTTCTTCCAATATCAATAAAGTAGTCAAGTGTATGTTAAAATGTTCTTAAATGGTAATCTATTATAGCAAGATGTGCTTTTTTAAAACTAATAAAGTTACAATTTATTCAATCTTTCTTTGACACATAAATAAATTATGGATGTACTTACAATCTATATTATGTAAGTAATATAGGCTATAGGTTTTATTTAAAGAGTTATTTTGTTTTAGTTAAGTTTTACTGATAACTTGTAAGACAATTTGGTTATAATTTTTTTCTTTTACAGCCTCTGTCGCTAGGTCCCCAATTCTTAACCGAAAGTGCACTGAGGAGATGGGAGGAATGTAACACCAAACTTGTGAGTTGGGGTCCTCACCCACAAGTGGAAATTATAAATGCACAAAACCGACTCAAAGTTGTGGCTGCTCTTCTATTTGTATACAACCGTCAACTTAGCTTGTTATCAAAATTAGCACTGAGGCATTT
Organism: Caria ino melicerta; assembly: GCA_018237365.1. Taxonomy (NCBI): domain Eukaryota; kingdom Metazoa; phylum Arthropoda; class Insecta; order Lepidoptera; family Riodinidae; genus Caria; species Caria ino. The sequence continues at coordinate 17,084 of DVZN01000003.1, forward strand.
TTGCATTGCTGCTTCAAGGTAACTTTTAATTAATTCTATAAAAAACTTGAATTTTACATTTTTATAGCTATTCTAGATACCAGAAAAAATATAAAAAGTAAACAGGTCTAGGTTAAATGCAAAATCATGACAAATTACTCCATTATCAGTTACATCTAATACTTGCATGACAACAAAAATAAGAGACGCATACTCAGCGTTGACGTAAATGTTGCCAGGGACGTGTTATTACATAATTTTATAACATTCTTCTTTAGTGCCTCTTTAGTCGAAAGGTTCAGAGAATATACTTATCATTCACCTGGTTGAGATAGTTTGATGTTAAGATATATTTGACTGATTGTGTAGCATTTTCATTTAAAAAGTACTTTCATCTTTAGTCTTGTAATCCCAAAAGCATTTCAAACAATAAAAAAAAATTAATCTTGAAAAATTTATGAGCGACTTAATTTTAAATACTTAACACCTATAAAGAAAGGCTTACCTTCATCTGCTTATTAACCAAACATTAAACGATCCATTTCAATCATTTTTTTTAATAATATTAGAAGGCAAACAAGTAAATGGATTCCCTGACAGGATGTTAAGCCTCATGCAAATGTAAGTTTACCGGCTGTAAGGTAGCCTCCTTGAAACCGATCAATTTATTCTATCCAGTAGTAATTTTTGCTGACCCTGACAGCATACTCGAACACTCTGCAGGCGATCCATAAAGGATCAGTGGATCAGTTGAAAAACGATTTATCCAAATGTGTAATCAATAAAACAATAAACAAATGGATCCAAATTCGCATCTAGGATGGTGCGAGTCGCATCCCCACCAATCGCTCCTGTGGAGATCGCACTCCGCCCTCTTATTACGTAAAAATAAGCAATTGGCAATAAGCAAGCATAGAAACCCGTATTACGAAAGATGTCATTCGCAAATTGTTTGTTCATTGCGGAGTGAAGTTTTTAATACAGATACTAGCGCCAAATGCAATTGGTTAACAATTAGTGTAACTAATAAATAACTAATAATATGATGAAGTGTCAAAACTCAAAAGTAAACATACTTTTAACCTATTTTGGCAATGATTTAAAAACGCAGTTTTAGTTCACTCTAGAGGGCACTCTGTGATTATTGTCAATTGTTCGCATTTGCTAGTTGCGTAATACGAATTAGCGATAATATTTTATAGGTTTTTGCTATTTCTCGGCTATTGCAAATTACGCGATAGGGGCCCGGCCGCGCGCGTTTGAAGCGCAACGGATTGTGTGGATCGGCCTAATTTTAATTGCGACATAATATATTGATAACATATTTTGTCGCTACATAAAATAAGGCTATGGAAGAGGATAAACTTAATTTTGTAGCTCCATTAATTATTTAATATAATTAATCTAATTGTATAATTATACAAAGCGTATATGTATTGCTTCAGTAACTAGTAAGTGTTAATATTAGAAGAAATATAATGTTTATTGTATTTAAATATACAATACGAATGTGGATGGCTGTAGGTACCCGGGGAGACCTAGGTTGACATTCCACGACCAAATCGGCCGTATATTATCCGAGGGTGGGTTCAAGAGTCTCCGAAATCAGTATGTATGCATGAAGAGAGTAATGAATGTGGAGGAAGCTAGGCAAGTATGTAGAAGTCGTGACACTTGACTCGATACTCTCTGCCTACCCCGTAAGGGACTTGGCGTGAGGTTATGTGTGTAGAATTATCACTGGATAACAACTTACCTGAATTATGCTGAATATACTGTTTAAAACAATTTTTCTATAATCATTAACTCTCGAATTGTAATAAATTACGACTTTTATTTTCAGAATTGTAAAGCAAGGTTTTCGAAGTCGAACAGATACGACTCGAAATTCGAAACGTGTACAACGGATCCCAGTATCATCAATATTTCTGCTGGAACTGTTAGAAGGCTCATATTTTGCTATGTTTAATGAGTTCTACACTTTAGCTTTCCAGGCTGTGAAAGATATAGACCAAAGGGCACAGTATGAGTTGCTTCCAGAAGTAATGTTAGCTACAAGTGCAGTTATCAATTCGATGAAGAATAACCCTTCAGGTTCGAATTTAATATTGTATTTTCTTACAATTAGTATTTATTTAAGTTCTGGTGGAATCGAAAGAAAAGATAAACGTGGTTTTTTTACAATTATTGAATTAAAATTATCCACATTACGTGAAAGTATAGTCCCGTGTGCTATTTCGATGCTACCTAATCTCCCTTGAGGAGATTAGGCCTGACTGCTACCACTTTTCTTAGGACTAACTGTTCTAATGACTATTCTGAAATATTTATTTATAGGACTAATGTATGTTGTCAAAAAACAAGTAGCTATTTTTGTAATTTTACCTACATCATTTCATTATTATTTCCTTCAATATCATCCCCTATACCATCTATCCTTGCACTTTTGGACGTAAAAGTAAGAGTCCACCTATTTATCATACTTAATTTAATGTGGTACAAAATATGTAAATACATACATATCTTCACACCAAGTCCCTTACGCGGTAGGCAAAGAGTATCGAGTGCCAAGTGTCACGACTCCTACTATCTTACCTAGCTTCCTCCACATTCATGTGGAGGAATGAATACAAAATATGTAGTATTTTAAATCTCATAATTTAATTAAAATCAAAGTATCAATACTAATCGATATTAGAGCTTATGTAATAGAGTAGAGATCGATCAACTGGTGATCTAACTTCATCGCTAGGTGAATGCTGTTGAGAGCAAGGGGAAGATCTTAGCAGTTAGTTTGGATATGGCAAAGGCTTTTGATCTGGTCTGGCACAGGGCGCTTCTATAAAAGCCACCTATTCTGTAAAAGCCACCTATTCTTATGGGCTGCCTGAGAAATTGTGCAACTTGATTACTAGCTTTTTGACAAATCAGAGCATTAAGGTCGCTGTTGATGGTGTTTACTCATATAATAAAAACAGCTACACCAGACTATTGAGGAAGCATCATATTGTATCTAATAAAAATAATTATTTTTAGATCAACCATGTGATGGTCCGATGGGAATAAGTGTGGCTTTATCTCCGGCTACAAATACAGTCACTATGTCTAAGTCTATGATAACTAACGCATCATTCCGTACCAAAAAATTGCCTGGTGAGTAAAAATACTACCTTTTTGATATCCTCCCCTCTATCATATTATATGATATTTAATCACTTAGTGATCCTTATAAACTTCTTAATAAGTACGTGTACACGTAACGTAAGTTGATTTAACCCTCACATTAGCAAATTATAAGTGATATGTGTGTTGATAGACTAGAATCTAAAGTAACCCAATATTGTATTATATATATTGTATACTTTCCATCCCCAACTCTTGGTGAAACTGCATATTGTTATTTCAATATTTTTTGCAGTGCCAGTGTATTAAAAATATTGAAATAACCTAATATTCTAAAAAGGTAAATGTTGTTATTTTGGATAATTCTTCGGAATTACTTCGGAATATATTCTAGATATTCTTCGGAAGTACTGAAAATCTGGGGGTGATATATTTTTCTTTAAAATGGGTTTAAAAACGAAGGCAAATGGGATGAACCTGCATTGACCTACCAACTACATACTGCAAGAAATAAATACCACAGATTTTTAAATATTTATTAAATTCTAGCCCCAGAAATATAGACGTCTTTGATAGTCTATGTTCATCACAGAAGTGTCAAACGAATGTATTGGGGGTCTAATCTTAGCTAAATATCAACCTTAATGTTGTCAGTCAAAATATTAACATAAGACCTTATAATAATAATAAATCCCCTAGACAAATCACACATATTGATCTAACCCTAAATTAAGCAAATTATTTGCTTGTGTTATGAATGTTAGTCAACGTACATACTCTATGTATAATATGTATATAAATACCAGAATAAATTGAATTAACACTCAGACCCAGAAATGCAAACATCACACAAACGCCCGTCGGGAATCGAACCCAAGACTCGCTATTTGTCAACGTGGTAAGGCAACTACGCTACCACTCCGCCAGCGAGACGGTCAAACGACAATGAATCCAATAATACAACATATTATGACCCCCGTCAAATGTATGTAAATTCAGAACAAATATATTCATACAAGCTGTTGCACGCGGCTTCGCCTACGGCGAGAATATATCGTGAGGAATAATTTATTTATTAGAATATTAATTAACTTCTTATAACAAGTACCAGGGCGTACGTACCAAAATCCATTCAAACTTCTATGCTCCATAGCATAGCAACCCCTCCAAGACTTTAATCGTGATAAGAGGTAGGTCCTTTTAATAACTGCAGACTCAGTCTCTCCGAAAAAGTATTAGAATAAAATAATTCTATCCCTTTTACTGAGAGTTACTTTCGCATTTTTTTAATAATATTATTAGGAATTAAATGAGTCATATACAACTGAAAACTTTAATGTACATTCTGCTGGACGCCTACTAAACTAATTTTAAGTTATCACTATCTACCCGCAAAAGTAAAAGACAGAGACGAAACATATTTAGTATTGCGTTTAGCATAACTATTATTTAATAAATATCGTCAGGCCCATATATGTATTTTTTACCCATTGGTCTACATCGAAAGGCTAGGCTAGGCTACTAGTATGTACCTACAACTAGCCGACAATATTAGGTCCCATGATGTGACGGGTGGCAAGTCCGTCGCCAATCGGGCACAATATTTCAACACAACATTTTCATGATGAATACTTTCTGTAGCGTTTGTAGCATAAAAAGGGCTGGATGAAGGACATCATTTCTACAAAATGGAAAATGTTGTCTTCTCCTAACATATTCGTACAACCAGTGTCCCTACAAAAGTAAACAATTTTTGTAAAGTACCAAAAATGCAAATGTTAAATAAGTATTTTTTGTCCCTAGACATTGATTGTGATTGCTCCAGCGAGTTAATATAACTTGAATTTGTCACACATGACAAGAACTTAAGAAGCCTCATTTTATCTTCCTTCTAATGTGTGTTCCAAAAGTGTTTTCTCGAAAAATTATAGAAACCAATCAATTAGGTAGTGTTACCCATTGTAAAAAATATTTGTTTTGCCTTAATCTAAGTTATTGAAAGTAGCGTAACAAAATACACACAAGTCATACATGGTCGACTAATGCATTTATTTTAACATTTTTATTAAAATACCTGCACACCTTATTGTGGTTAGTAGATAGTATCTTTAATTAGGTACTTTGTAGCAACCTTGTAACACTAATATTTTGGCAATTAAAATGCTTTTTTATTATTAGTACATATACTTTTTAAAAATGAGGATTATTTGTAAATGTATATAAGATATTATTGTTTCATAACAAATAATGTTGTCAACTAGAGCTCTGGGAAAATTTAGGATGTTTTCTCTAAGTTATTACAGTACTATGTAGCTGTTTCATTCGTAAAATTACAGAGAGTAAAGAGTAATGAAATGTATGGGCGTACCCCGTGTTTTTGGTAATGCCTATGCCAAGACAAACTAAATGAATAACGAGGTAACTAGCTTACTTTGTCCCGAACTGAAAAATAGAAACTGCAGTAGGTACATCTTAATTCCCGCAGTGATCTTTCCATCAAAACGTCATTTTTGGGCATTGTCGTGTCCCTATCAGTAAGGCAGTATTATCAGTGTATTTACATATATGATCTAACACCCTAGCCTCGTTTTTTTATAAAATTACTTACTAGTTACCTCATATTACAAAGACTGACTCATTTTTTTAAATTGATTTCCATAACAAGTGTTCTTACATAATTTAATATAAAATATCGACCACACTGTTACTATAGTATTTATACTGTACAATTTGTTTGGAAGTAAAAAACAATGTCCATTGTATCAAAGGTCACGCACACTTCCCTCAATTATGAGAAACTAAATTTTGTCATGCAAGCTAAGACCAGTGCAATAACAACGAAAATTTTAAAAAACGTAACTCTTGCCATTTTGTAAAAAGTCTTATGTCTATGTAAAGGTTGGCTAACATGTGCTTTGACAAACAGTTACTATTTATATTTAAATCATATACAAACTTTTATTTGCACAAGTACATTGTCACTATCACCTCTATAGTGATTAAATTTTCCTCTATACTTTATACGTACTAACTTTAGTAACACCATTATATTTTTAATAAACAGATATGAGTTCTTCATATGTTATACTACCTAATGAATGCTCGTCAAACATTAACAGCTACTGTACAATTGGGATAAATAATATTTTTATTTAAATTATGGATAAACTTAATAAACTCAAGCATAATGTTTTCAAACATTTTATTTCAATGACTGAAAATCTTTCATAAAAGGCTTTCACAAGCATTATAACAAGTAAAATTATTTTTACTGGATTATGTTTTGTCTAAACAAGGTAAAAATTAACAATATTATTATTGTGAAACAACTTGTCCTGCACACTTATATACTCAATAGATAAATAATGTTCACTGAAACTTTAGTATTTATCTGTTTAGCTTTATGTACGTAAATATACACCTGTTTCGAAATAAGAAATAGAATCTGAAACGCTCACAATATTTGTATTGACATATAACACCATTAAAATCTTATCTCACATCACTAAAAGCCTTAACTTTTTGTACAATTTTATATTAAAGTAAAAAAATATTGTAATAATAGCTGCTACGATATGCTATCTCATTTATGTAAACGATCACAAATGTCTTTGCTTATTTTTTTTATATGAACCTCTATATATTTTTTTAAATCAAAGTGCTAAAGTTTCTCTTTGTAACTTCATCTATCATCAGCGATAGTCGCGTCAAAACTAATTCATTCATTTCGCAGAAACAACAAAAAGATCATACAGAAAAACAAAATTTTAAAATTGGCCTTTTTTTGTTATACATAATAATTATGTACCATATTGTATCCTTGCAAGTGCACTATTTTATAAGCAATTATGCAAAGAAATATCTAAGATCCTTCCAAAATAAGTTTTCAAATTTGTAGACAGTGTTTTCACCATGTGTCCTGCGGCGTGCGCCTATAATGAATAAACCTCCATTTATTACTTTATCAAAGCACTGAATGAATGAAATTGTCATATATGAACAGTTTATTAAATAACGGTTGATCTGGCATTAAACTCACCATTTTTCGTCCACGTTAGATAAAGAAACCGTTCCTCGTTATTGATCAACGTGGCGAGGCACCTATGCTCACCTGTCAACCAACGTGGCGGTTGATATTATAATTTATTTAAACAAATCATCGAAACGCAAACATTATATAAGTTTGATTGGGCATTAGTAAATGATTTCATTACTTTTATTACAGATGACATTCCCATACAAGCAGGGCAAGTGGTACCCACCGAGTCAAACGACATGCTCACCTCTATCACGGAGGAAGGGGAAACTGACTCTGCACCCATCCAGAGAGGAGGGGCTGTACGTACTTCAAAACCAAAGTTAAACCCGTTTCCAGCTCTTAGTAAAAAGAAAGACAGCAAAGAGAAAAATGTTGCCTGTGACAAAAATGAAAAGAAAGTTACTCTTAAAGAATCTTCTAAAGGCATATGGAATGCTCTCAGCGGAGGTGGTGACGTGGTAGATTCTCACCAGAAATCTGGCGTGTCAGAATCTTTTGATGGTAATGGCAGTTTGAAAGATGAAGTTTCCATGACGTCAGTCCACAACAGTGTCGATAGCTCGGACACACGCTCGCAGGTGACAACGGATTCCTTGGATATAGAGACAACGCCCCGTTTTTCTGCTATGCAAGTTAGCTCTGTTTAAAGCTTTATAATTTTTGCGTTGCTGTACTAATGAAAGATATATAATAATTAGACATGTCACGAATATTCGGCCGAATACCGAATACCAAATTGTTTGTGTGTTTTTACATAGCAAGCATACAACCAGATTATCATCTGTACTAAAATTATCTTAATGATCCCAAATGGGACATTCCTTATTACAATATGCCATTAGATTGCGATTGTGATGCGTTTCTGGTAAACAAATAGTAAGTTTCTCACACAATATTAAATGTTGAGTGTTGTAACGTGATCTACATACAAATGGAACAATAGACTTAGTCCGTCACTGTCGCATTGAAAATAGTCTTAATTTGTCATGCACAAAATGTACATCTTTTGCCAAACATTCGACCGCCAAATATTCGGCGTTTCGGCCAAATGCGTAGCCGAATATTCAATATTCAGTCAAATCACTTCGAGGCATCTCTTATAATTATCATTATGGTTTAAGATGGTACGATGTTCATACAAAAACCTAATGCCAGTTAACAATTTACATACATATTAATGTAGTATATTTTTACCATTTAGCTATTTGCGGGAATTTAATTAAAAAGTAAACCCATATAAAATAAATAATAAATTAATTTAAAAAATTCAAACAAATTTATAATTTGAATTTACTTGTGTCTGTATAAAAGTTAAAATAAATAAATATTGTCACGCTCTTATATCTTCGAAAGGGTAGGCAGAGGTACATACTATTATATACCCATAGTTAGCCGACGATATTGGTCCCATGATGTGAAGGGTGGCAAGTCCATCACCAATCAAACACAAATCTAACCCTAGGCAACATTACTTTTTTCAGAAAAACTGAATAAACTCTATGGATAAAAAGTTATGCAACTTGTTCTCTATGGAGAACAAGAAATATTTAGCGATATTCACATATTTTCGCAAAACTGTGAATATAATATACTACATGGTAAACATACAATATGGTACATCCGGTGTAAACCAATATTATTAGTGTAGTAAGCTCTAGTATAATATTAATGTAGCTAAGTAACTATCTGGTATAATACGGTATAATTCAATTGGTTATGGTGTATTAAATTACAGTGTAATACAGTCATTACATATAGCTAAGTAACTCCAACTCACTACGGTATGATACGGTTAATACAACTAGGTATAATATGGTTTAAACTAATGGGTTTAGCTTTATTGAACTTTGGTAGAGGTAACAGATAGGTGTTTCAGTATTATTGATGTATGATTGAATTGTTCCTGGATTATTTGTAACATTAGATAAGATAGTTTTGGTACTGGGGTGTTTGAATAATGTATGTTAAATATATAGGTTTCAACTTCCAGCCGGTGCTCGCGTTATTCTAGACTACGTTTACAGTCCGAGGAGGTGGTTGTGTTGTATAATTCACAACCAAAGCAAACAAAATAAAAAGTATGCCAATTAGGGATGTTGAAAAATAATACCTTCAAAGTTATTATCTGGATATATTAAGGAATGTTTGCTTATTTAATAACTATTTAAATACGCCTTTCTGTAAAGCAGTGCTTCTTAACCTATGGTCCGCGGACCCGTGGTATGCCGCGAGTATGTGTATGGGGATCCGCAATTTTATCAACGGACTTTTGAATAAATAAATTAAAACCAGCAAGTTTCGTAGTCTTTACGCTGACCTACGGCCGGTTTCAGCACTCAAACTATCCTTTATTTTGTCTAATGTTGATAGCGCTATCTCCACTTTTTAATGTAGAGATATGAGATAGCGCTATATCGACAGTAGATGAAATCAAGGATAGATTGAGTACTGTCCCTGGTAGTAAAAACTTAACCCTAAATATTACCAATCTAGTTGTAAAAAAAGCAGAACCTTGTACCAGGTTCAACCAGTTCTTTGATTTTTATAACAATGTAGTTTTTGTTAATACCAATAAGTCATCACTATAGATTTAGGACCCTTTTGTATTAAGGGGTCCTTGAATTTGTGCTTGATCGTCTAGACTCTAGAGCTCTGCGAACTGAAAAAGGACAAGAAACGCTGCTGTAAATTAACTACTGTTTAATTGCTCTTTGTGTTGGAAAGCCTTCGTTGTGATACATGTTTATGTTAAGTCTATTCAATTCAATTTTTTTGGTTATTTGGACTCCACCGAGATTACGGCGATTATGCCAATGTCAGAGTTGAAAAAGACACAGT
>DVZN01000004.1:0-26481 GCA_018237365.1 Caria ino melicerta
GGTGGGCCTATAACGCCCACACTAAGGGTTGTCTCCTGCGAGACCGGACCTCGGCTTAGTGCTGCGTTCTGATTACTGGTATCGGGTATCGGTGGCTCGCCGGAAAAAGGACCTTCGTGGACGGGAATGGCGGCGACGGTGTAGTGTGTTTTGTGTGTGATTGTTACCCATGAGATCGGCCTTTGCGTTTGTTATCGGATCGTTCTTAAATGATATACGGCGGCGAAAATTAAAATACTGTATGAGTAAGTGTTACCGCAGTAAAAACAGTTATATTCCCACTCCGGACAATGCGTGAACCGTGATGTAACACAGGTATGCAATTAATTTGTACTCAATTACGATTTTATTCGCGCTTTTATAAGGCACTACGTCATATTTAGCCGTCATACTGCTCTTTATAGATATTTAACTATTTTTACAGCCTTTTTAGGCATAAAGAATCCGGACGAAATAGATCAATTGCCTATTAAAGACATATTCTACCGATCTAGGTTCAAGCATGGGTACACTTCGTGTTTATCAGCAAAAACGGTGATAGATTTCTTTATAATATTGGAAAGAAGCAAACAGACGTGTTCCCTGATGGTAAGGAATACACGTAGTTTATCGACACAGTAGATGTTGCCAACCTAATATCGTGATGGTAAGCCTCGTGCAGAAGTTTACCAACTACTTTACTAAACAAACCGGAACGATGGCGTTATTGATGACCCCCCCCCCCTCGGTCACTCCGCAGGTTTAGGTATAATTGCCGCCTGCCTATTCTAGTAGGCAGTTAAAGCGGAAACCGCATTAGCGCGATACCTCTGATAGTTGTTCAACGCATTGTGAGCGTTTAGGCGAGGGCTTAAGTATCAATATTGATTGCACTCAGGGATGAGCTAGCATATTTATGCCTAAACTTGTGTTTTATTAGGTAGAGAATAATTTGTAAGGTAGTATTAATTATTATCTGGATATAAAGATAACAGTGTTAGTCGGTTTTGAGTGTTTAAGCGTTATCTCCGCTTCGAGGAAAATCAGAAAAATGCTAAAACGAAAAATTTTATGTCCCCTGTGGGGATTGAACCGGAATCGAATCAAACTGTCGAATTTATCGTTTTTATTATTTTATCGATGACGTCGACGTGTAAGCAGGCAGTCCTGTAAACGAGAGCGGGACCAACGTATTTCATTCAAATTAAAATGACAGTTCAACCAAACCAGTCTATCACCAAATAACTCCATATTAAATACAAACTTGTCCTATTACTGACCACCCATTTCTGGTGATATAACCATATCGAGTCCACTAATTTCGTTAGAGCCAGGACGTTGAACCACACATACGTGGGAGAGCACCGTTTCCGTTCAACAATGGTGGTTATTCTGGTGACACGAATTCCGACTCTCAGAGCGTAGTCGGTGTCCGACTTAGAAGCACGAGGTCCCGGATCCATTCGTAATTCGCTTGCATCCGATGCGTGAAAGCTCAAATCAAACATAGCTCCACCTTTTTCAACCGACTTTCAATAGGAGGAGGTACTCAATTCGCCTGTATGATTACTATGTTCACAAGGAATCGACCGAGTAGAATGATACAACCACCTTACCTATTTCTGCCGCTATAACGTCAGTGCTTACCGTTGACGTGTTTCGGTTTTGAGGGTAAGGTAGCCGGTAAACTTACTTTCGAACAAGACCTAACATCCAGTCCTCAGTTTGGCAACGCACCATTTCCACCTTTGGCGTATAGACACTATAAACTATAGAGGCGGCGTGAATTTCTCACCTTCAAGAAATCCGTCTGCTTGTTTGTCTTCCAATATTACAAAAAAAATTACTAAGCGACTATTTCAATTTTAAATCCACAACGAGGATTTCTTGAGATTTTATTTGAACGCTCCTTCTGATTTGTTCTAAGCAAATAATTTATTTTTTTCTACAGATTAAGGCCTACGTCAACTCCCTATTTTTAACTTATAAATTGCAAAATACATATTGTAACAACATAATACTGTATGCGTTACAATTTACACCAAGAAATTACGAGTCTGTTCATAAATAAACAGTGTAAGAGTACTTAGCTGAATCCCCGCAGTCGAGCACAGTAAAAACAATGATTATACGCGTTCATTATGAATTATTCATGGCTAATAATCATAAAGAAATTGTAGGAGTCGTGCGTTTACGTATTAAATAAAAATTCAGCTTGAGAATATTACTAAATTTAAAAGTGATTAACCTACATCGCTTCGTACAATTGTGCATTTTAATGTGTAATTTGTAGAGAAAAATCTATACGCGTATCACTACATAGTATAAAACAAAGTCGCTCTTCCCGTCCCCATGTCCCTATGCTTAGATCTTAAAACTACGCAACGAATTTTGATACGGTTTTTTTAATAGATAGAGTACTTCAAGTGTCACGACTTCTACATACTTGCCTAGCTTCCTCCACATTCATTACTCTCTTCGTACATTCACGCCGATTTCGGAGACTCTTGACCCCACCCTCGGATAATATACGTAGAAGTCGTGACACTTGGCACTCGATACTCTCTGCCTACTTCGTAAGGGACTTGGCGTGAAGATATGTATGTATGTAATGTGTGAAATAAACCTACAAATTATTTTAAAACCTCTATTCAACGATACCCCACTCGACATAGTCGGTTAACATTTTATTTATTATTTTTTTTACAATATGGCGCTTGATTGCCGCAATATTGCATTCTGATTACCACCACGTCTTCAGTGACTCGGGAAAAATTAAGACAAAACGATTGACGAAAGAATAATTAAAATCGGCTCACTCGTCTAGTCTCTACAAAGAAACATAAATATAGACTGGTATAGATTAATATAGATTACCCTCCTTTGCGTTGCGCAGTCGGGTAAAAATTATCACTACTTTTACACGATGAATGGGCGTGGCTGTATTTTTTAAATAATAAAGCTAGCGATAAGAATAATTTAGTACTGGGTCAGTGACGTCAGAATGCTGACATTTGAACTACTTGATATTTTAGCACTGTATCTATGATGATTCAACATACAGGTTAACTTGTTGCGTCTGTCCGTCAATGTGGAATATTATTTATAATCACAGTTATCATAAAGATAAGAGATGACGACTCATTTGCCTATAATTACGTGGAATTCCTTACTCTCCAGACTTACGGCCAATCTCAATATCCAATCTTCGATCGATAGATCGCGTCAATCTGAGATAGAAACCAATCTTTCGATTAATTATTCGCACAAAATAAACTTGAGATCAAATAATAGTTTACAACTAGTCTACATCTTTTTATACCAAATCTTTCACAGTATCGTCAGCTAGGTTATGGAACTCATTACCACTATCAATTCATAGTGCTGAAAATATACTTTCATTTAAAAATAAATTAAAAGAATACTATCTTTCAGAGTCCACGTAAATTATTATCTACATACATTTGAAATATCGTGTACGTCTATGTATTCTATTGATTTTTTGACATTATATTATCATACCGTATATAATCATTATCCTTTTTTATTCAACAAAACACCACAACAAAATCATCAACTTTTTGGCAGTAAATAAATGTGATATGATATTGGTTGTCTGAAGAAATCGCATTTTTGTGATAAGACCGCCGGTTGTACTCTACCATTAATTTTAAGTTTTTCAAATGCATATTCCTAGTTGATGGTGTAACAATAAAGAATATTTGTATTGTAATCACATTGTCGTATTTTATAAAAACATATTTCATTGAACTAAAATTTTATTAGTGGTTCTGTTTGTATATTCATATTTTTTGTAATATTGAAAATAATGAATTTTTTTTTAGTATTAAACAAAATAAATCGTGAAGATTTAGAAATTAACTTAGATCATAAGCAAATATTTTTTTACTTACAGTTACATTGCTCCCTCCTGACACATTTTCAGGTTCATGAAGGACAAAAGATATTTTCCTCTCCGTTTCTGCACCCGCAATTGACTGTAAACTCTGAGCAGATGCTTGCGATTGCCCCATACTCGACAAAGCCATACTCCAGCGACGGTTTGCTTCTCTGTATTACAAACCATACATTTTCTCAATTCATACTAGCAAGTAATACATTGCCATGGCTTTAGCTATGTCTGTTACTGCTATATCGTCTATCACTTTGTGTTTTCCACAATTGTAGATTTTCATTACGAAAGCATGCCAATGGAGCAAAGCAATTATTATTAATACTAAATTCAACTAAACTAATGCATCATAATAACTATTGATATTAATACTGTGGATTTTTAAAATTCTGTAAACCTACCTGTAATTTGTAAAAAATTTTGAAATGCAAACCATGCTCTCATAAGATTTTATTTATGGATTATTTAAACGTTTTAATTCATTAGCATTCTCTTTGATCCATGTAAAAAGGCAGATTATTTTTGACATTTGACTCAATTTTACAAGTCTCAGTATACTGCGGTCGATTGAAGATCACATATTAGCAGTATCAATCGATCTGTTTCGAGCTTAAAGTTAGTTCGATAAGCCTGTGAAATACACCGTAACCACAGTTATGAATTTTGATGAATTCTGTTAACTTAGAGGAGTAGTGGCTGTCAGTGTGTGACGTCCAAACGATATCCACATAATAACGTAGTACTTATACCTTTTGCTTGTGTTTTTGTGCCTTTTCTTGTGCATTAAAGCAGATCTACTATAAAATACTTAGCGGGTGCATTTTTTTGATTGAAACATCTGTTTATCATTCGTACGTATATTTAGTTGTATAATGGTGTTAAATATTTTAATACCAATGAAAATATTTTCTATTAGACCATAAACATGGTCTGGGGTAGCTACGTAGGAGTGGCTACAAATAATTGTCTAAAAATAATAATATTTTTAGATTTCTTGTTGAATAATGTTCTTCAATCTCCTTACAATTGCATCTGCCTTTTTTAGGATCTCATGTGCCGATTAATTTGTAAAGAATTGGAAATTCGTTTCTATTTATCGTTTTCTTTACTATTTGTGAATTTATTTATAATTTTATGTGATTAAACCAATTGTATTTACATTCTATGCATGCACATTTTGTGCAAGTAAACATGCATTATGTTTTAGATCACATACTCGACTGGCATTAATGTGTGTTGACTGCTAAGAGCCCTGTTAAAACGAAAACTTCGATCATAAATATGCACTCTCTTTATTATACTAACGTATGTAACGTAATAAACTCACTTATTATTACACAACAAACGTCTCCGCTTTTGCATCCACCTTCACAAAAATAAATAATAAAATAATCATTTACAAGAATGAATAATTGGTAACCACTTACCAAAAATAAAATAAAAGGCAAATTCAAATATGTGGAAAATGTACCTATAGACTCGTTCCCAAGGTCCTTTTTCCTTTAACGAAGATCGACAGGACTTGGGTAAGTTGTGATAGGTCTCACGTAGAAATGCTGTGATCTCGAACAGGAGTACGCACGCAATCATGCGTAGTGCCCGAGGACAATCTGCGCCTATTGTTCTTCCTGGGAGTCTAATGCTGGCTGCAAAAGACAGAAAATTATTTATCAATATTTTTAACTAAAGCGAAGTCACTAAATAAATTTCCTAAGGCCTATGATTAAAAAGGTTTTAGTATGACAGGTCTATAATTGGTTTATGGTTTTAGGTAGGTCTTTTTGATTTACTAAAAACTTTTTGTGCACTTATTTATTACTACCCAATGCCCGCTACTTTGTTAGCGTTAACTTCCAACATTTTATGTAACATCTGTTCAAACAATTATACCCTTCAAAATGTTTATTGGTTTAATCTGGCATAATATAAGGACTCGTTTACAATAGTATGGTAGGTCAGCATTAACTGGTTTTCATTAAATGAGCCATTTTTGCATTTAATTTTGCCGCAGTAAAACGTATCCTAAATAACCCGAGCTATACGCTACTACTATTCAATATTTGGTAGTAATCCGTTTAGTCGTTTTTGCTTAAACAGTGAACAGACAAACATAAAAAATGTTAATAATCTTTGATTTGAGTTCTTTAACTTGTATACAATACGTAGCAAAAATTGTTTCTAAAAATATTTAATGTAGAAATTTAGTTTTATTACTGTTTTATTATATGTATAGATAAAACAATGTCTGAAGTCCCACCTTCGTCGAGAAAATCTTCCTCCTCATCTTGTTGTAATAGTTCTCGTTGACCATCAGGATCATTTACTAAGTTGACAACTGCATCAACATGTTTCTTGTCTTCAATAAGCATTTCTTCTAAGCGATTTCCTAGGGCCTAGTCCCGAGGGAAAGCGTGGAAACATAAATGTAAAGAAGCCATATGATAATGTCACGTCGTATATAAATATTGGAATGCTAATGGCGTTACATTTACGTTACTTTACTAAGCGTAACATTCCATTGCGGAACGCACCTTTTACTTATGTGTATAAAAATGTATATATTAAGCTTACTAGTTACAGTATTATGTGAAATATTATACATATATTTATATATGAATTTTATTAGAAGAATGTAAATAATATGATTGAAAAATTATATATTATGCTTTAATTTCATCTTTGAAGATGCTTCAATTTAATCTTCTATTATATAATTTACATAAAACGAGTTTCTTTATTAATATAAATTGCAAGTGTAACGATAGATTTACCTCTGCCCATTGGTAAAACAGTTTTCCCGCCAGGCGTTGTCTTCTAAGCTGTAGTTGCGATGAAGGCACTGTGGATTGTTTATAATATTTTAGTATTTTGTTTTTCGATATAGATACACTATCTGCAAGTGTTGGCATGTCTTAGGACAAAACCTTGTTTAAAATATAAGATAAAAAAGCTGAATTCATGATTTAGTGGATTTATTTTACAGTTGTGAGGATAACTATCGTATATATATTTTCTATAGAAGACATATAAGATAGGTTATTATGTATATAAAATAAAAAAAAACAAATAAATGAATCATAGGTAAAAAAAACACTACTAAGACACTGGTGAATTTACACAAAATATATACATCTATAGGAAAATGGAGGCTATGACTCGGTAAACGTAGTGATAGACGTCCTCCGGCCAGGTGGCCCGGTGACTTGAAGGGGGCAGCTGGTAAGGACTACTGGATAATGAAAACGGGAGACCGGGTCTTATGGCGTACTTTAGGGGACGCCTATGACCAGCAGTGGACTGCAACAGGCTAATGATGATATCTATAGACAAAAGTCAAAACCCCCCTATATACTAGAGGAGACTTACGTTCAGCAGTGGACTGTAATAGGCTAATGAATGAATATCTAAATCCAAATTAAGCTAATTATCGGCATGTGATATGGGTGTAAAGATTTAAATAGAGGAAAATATGTGTACTTATATCAGAATAAATTTAATAAAACCATCATCACAAAAAAGCGTACTATCATCGGATTAATTAGGGTTTGGTTTCGACAGTTTTACCTATTGGCTCAAAAATAATGCAAAAATTATAAAGCCAGTTTATCTACGACGAAAATATTCTAAAAAGGAACTCAAAAGTTACAATATTAAAAAAAATACATTATAATGCATCTAATAAACTTACTCGGATTTTTGGACAAGTTAGACTTCAGCCAATATGGCCATTGGCCCTTGTTACAGTTGTGAACTAAATGGGCACATTCTAATAAAATCGCTGCTCGACCCACGACGACTGTGTGAGGCTAAAATAACAAATGCACATATTATTTTATCTTGCAGAACAAGATAAAGAGGATAGGTGGTTGGTTCCCCCATGTTGGTTTAGGTCCCGTAATAATATGCAAATTGTTGTTATAAAAAATGATCAGGTAGGGATGCATCGTGTAAGGATGATCTAGGGATTTTTAAGAGGACGGTTAATAGTCTTTTAAGATACCGATATCGCTGTGTTGCAAATATCGATGGGCAGTGATGATTACTATCTATCAGATGGGCCACTGTGCTTGCTTTCTGCTATAAAAAATTCTGTCATTGTGAGAATACTCGCCAATTATAGACACCAAAGGTGTTAATGGTGCCACACCAACCTTTGCAAAATATAGTTTACCAACCACATTACCCTCCGAACCGAAATACGTAGGCAAGCAATTAGTTTATTCTGCAAAGGAGCCCTGAGTGACTGAACAAGGACAATTATCTAATACTTTAAGAACTTTCTCAACGTCATTGCATTTATAATTTTATGTGATTTTGTCTGAATTAAAGGCTTTAAATATAATAAAATGAACGCAAACCTTTTATTTAAAGAAAGCTTAAACACTTACAAGGTCCAACAGAGCTGCCATAAACAGAGCGTCCGGCGTAGAGCCAGGTTGTGTAGCATCTAGTATGAAGCTGAATCGCGCCAGCCCTGCATATAGCGGCGCGGCGGCGACGAGTCTTCGACGTTTGAGCACCACCACTTCGGAGTCCCCCCCACCAGAACCGCCCTCCGCAGAGCCGCGTCGAGACATAACTGCATAGGAATGTCGCGACCTTATTTTATTGCATTACAATAACTGTTTCTTTGTCGGTAAAAGGGGTGTTATGTCTGCTTCGATTTCGTTTTTTTTTAATTTTTATATGAGAGGAGGCAAATGGGGAAGGTGGAAAAATACTGTACTAAAAACTATCGAGTATCATTCTCTTCGTCTCCGTTTCGCTGGCCGAGTGGTGGGGTAGTTTCTTTATCACATTAACGAAATACGAGGCTCGGGTTCAATTGCCGACTGGGGCTGGCGTTTGTATAATTAACATAGACGATGGCATTTCTGAGTCTGGATGTTTATTAAATTATATGTATGTATTTCTATGTATAGTAGCGTTGACTCTCACCCATAACACAAGCAAATAGTTTGCTAACTTTGGGGTTGGATCAATATTTGTGATTTGTCAAGATATATTTATTTATTTAGTATTCTTTGAAAAGTTAACTAAAGCTTTAACTTCAAATTTAAGCTGTCATTCCATCTCTAAAATAGATTTCGAGAGACTACCTACGTTTGCAGTACAAAGAAGACTTATTATAGCGCTAGCGATGTCGCGCGCTATTAGGAATATCATCTATAATTAAATAAATTACAATACTCACATCCTCCAGTAGTTTCTTCAATGCTTCCATCACGTTTTTTCCCTATTTTTCGAAGACCTTTTATTCTATCTTCTACTCTTTTCCTAGCCCTGCAAAATAAAATGCAATTCCTATTTTGGTGATTAAGGCTGTATGTAGGCTGCCCACTACTTTTGCCTTGGAGATTTTGAGAATCTCCTGCTTTATGTCTTGTATATCTAATTTTGCGTAACTTTTAAATGTTTAATAGAACTGTAAATAAAAAAAAGAGGCACACTAACATCATGGCGCCTAGTAATAAAAATTAGGTGAATAAGATTTTTTACCTTATACGGTTTTATTGTAACCGTAATTATGTATGAACACGAAGAAAATGCAATGTTTTATAGTGTGCTGTACCTATTATATTTGTCCTTTCATTTGATATAATTCTAGGTCACTAGTCGACAGGAAGTAGGAAAGGTATCAATTACTTGATATGAAGGACATAGCCAAGCTAAATAAAAACCATTAAAAATATATAGATGTGTGTTTTAGGACTAAAATGTATCTGTGATTGTATTGTGTATATCCCACTCTTTGTTTTATGTATGTGAATACGGCTTGAGTAATAATGATGTAATAATGAGTAATAAACCAACTGAGATAAGATTTGTTAATTTTAATAGTCTTAAATTATAATTATTAGTTTAAATCCAGCCAACCCTTTTTTGTAAATTAAATACGACTAAGTACAACATTCATCGGGAGGATGAATCATGTACGTATTTCAACCAGGAGCATCGACGACTTAAAATGGGTTGCTGGTAGTAATGTAAGGTGAAAAACAGTAGATTGGGTGTTATGGTGCACTATGGACGCCTACGTTTACCGATGGACTGCAAGGGGCCGATAGTTGTATAACATAATGTGACCATGACAAGTTTGCAGTCTACATACCTAGTACAGTAGTGTCGACGTACGATACCTGTATAGAGTGTGCCCCACTCTCCGGCGCACGTGCGCGGGCCTGGCGCGGGGGGCGGGCGCCCGCAGCGAGGCCAGGCTGCCCGCGGCGCGCAGGGACTCGCCCGAGCCGCCGCCCGAGCCCACGGAGCGACCCTCGCGGGCCGGGGACGGCTTCCCGCGGAACCACTTCACTGGGGACACCGAAACGCGACAGTGGGCCACCGATTCGCTCGGGAAGGTAAAGTGGCAAAGGGCGGGCGTTACCGATGCCGCCGAGGTGGAACTTGCTGGGCGCGGAGTGCGAGTGCACGAGCGCGGGCTGGTCGGGCAGCGCGGGCAGCGCGCGCTCGGAGTGGCGCGGCGTGAGCGGGTGGCGGCGCGCGCGCGCCAGCGGCGACGCGGGGCCCGCCGAGCCCGCGCCCTCCGTCTCCAGCAGGCTCTGTGGGCGACGGTTTTCTCTAATTTACCACGACGTTCGCTCATTTTAACCGGAACACGTATATTTCTCTCATTCAGTTTAGAGAGATGCAAAAACGGTACGATCGCAATCAGAAATCCATCGTCAATATTTGCCGACTAAATGTCTGAATTCGACGACTAGCAGATGGTGAGAGATACACTCTGTTCGTAGACACCAACTATATTAATGGTACTAAACTTTGCCGACCTGAGGCTGGAATATTAGGTCTCTCGCTTAAATTAGTTTACAGGCTAATATACCGTCCAAACCAGAATACGACGATGGCCATTATGACGAACATTCCCCGATGGCAAGAAATATACGCAGTCAACAAATTCAAAAAATATTAGTGGTTTAGTCTAGTACATGTTTAATGTAACGATACGGCCGTCACCTGTTAAGACCGCTAGCCGCTTAGGTCCTGGATTCAATTCCCAGGTCGGGCAACTTTTCTTAAAATGTTTTTCAGATTAATCTGAGTAAGCATGACATTGCCTGGGGTTAGAATGTGCCCGAAGTGGCGATAGGCTTGTCACCTATTACATCATGGGCCCTAGTACCTTGGTTAATTGTGTATGTTCTAATATATCTACTGGACTTACGAGTCGTGAAGATACTAGAACACCTCTACCTATCGCTTCTCAAAGCGATAAACTTTTTTTTGGATTGGTTCCAAAAACTTGTATCAGTTGGTGATCTGACTTTTAGAAAGGTTCAGTTTGTTGCAACCGTTAATCGCAAAGAGATTTCAAGGCATTACGATTTCTCAGGTTCGAGATATTAGCGAAATAAAGTTTTTTTCAGTTATGACGAAATGGACGAAAATATCACGAATGATTCAATTTTGGAAACTTACATGTGCCCCTGTTGAAGAGGTGCTCCTTTTCTTAAAAGTAAACTTCTTATGAGTTTTCTCATCCGCTGCACATCCAGAATCAGCGCCAGTATCGGAACCACGTTCATCGTCCGCTGTACGAGGTATATGCCTAGAAGTTATGATATATGAATTTAAATCGTCGAAATAATTTGTCACATTAAAAACGTAATGTTATGTGTTGTAATGTTGGCCTGTCAAAAAGTAGCGTGAGACTCTATCTAGAGCAAAATGATCAAAGCTGTCAGGCTGCTTGAGACAAGCACAGATTGACTGGGTCTTTAACAAGTCCACCGGTTATAGAGTACTGTATACAAATTTCTTAAGTAGAGATAAATATTTTTCTGCCACCATAATAATTATTATTGTTTGTCACCATCGTGTTTCAGTTACGAAGTTTGCGTAGACGTTAGACTTGCACATTAGGCCTCACAAGATTTAATACAATTTGATGATGATTTAAGATTTGAGATGTTATTCAACTTCCTCGGGCTTTATCTGCATGTGTTATTATTATTACTAAAGAAGAATGTTTACTAAAATTATTCAAAATTAAAACAAAACAAAATACATGTGGCACTCGGGGACTGTCGCGATAAAGCTATTGATTGCATAGCATTTTTTATCAAACTTTGGAGCAACCAGTTTCAATCCGTGCGAGCTCCATACAGTATACACGCATGCGTCTAGTCGCACGCACACAAACACCGTGCCGAAGTCTGCCGAACCGAAACGATGTAAGACGATGCACGGCTTTCAACGCCGCACCGCTGTGCCGGTCGGAATAAGGGTGTCAGGTTTATTTTCGTTACGGAATTTCTTGACTCTGTCGCCGCGCTCAAAGTCCGTGATAAAAGCTATGTAATAGCTTAAAAATTCTTAGTATAGCTAACCTTATAACTCTGGTGGTCTGCATATTGGATTCTTTTTGTTGTGTTCCCGGTCTTTCGGCTGTGTCGAGTAGACCACTGAAGGCAACCAATCGGAACTGACCACCGTGGGCTTCGCGCACATAGCTTAGCAGAAGACGAATTTCAGCATAAATAGCCTGAAATTGATTGTATATTATGTTGGATTAAATTAAAAATTTTATTGAGCAGATAGTAAAATATTGTTTTAATTGAAGATTAAAATTAGACCATGTTGCCATTTATAAAAAAAAGAAAAATCCTTTATAGATGGGGTTTAAATCCATTACATAAAATCTGACATATTAGAAATTACTTAAAATAGGAAGTTCATAATACCTTACAATCTCTTTTATCAAAAGTTTTCTACTGTAAAAATATTTTTGTACAATAACAAGTTTAACATATCATGTTTGTCAGGGTTCCTAACATCACTTGATAGTATAAAACAAAGTCGCTTTTCTGTCCCTATGTCCTTATGCATGCTTAGTTCTTAGAAACTACGCAATGGATTTTGATACAATTTTTTTAAATAGATGAGGAATTTAAGACGAAGGTTTATATGTATAATACATGCGTAAAATAATAGAGAAACACTGATAAATTTAGATATTTATAATGTGATGTCTGTGAGAGACATTCTGTAGTATATTTAGTATCAGTTTTGCACCCGTACGAAGCCGGGGCGGGTCGCTAGTATAGAATAATATTCTATACGCAGCCTGCCTATAGGTAGCTCATAAGAAATTAGTTTAAGTATATTCATTTAATAAAATAGTCCTATAGCTTATATTTGGAAATTGTAAATGAAAACAAATTTTTATTATCCAGAAACTAGATTATTGAAAACATTAACAAGTAAATAATTAAAAATGTTACACATAATTTTCGAATACACATTATTTCAAAAGTATGTAATAACAGCTGAACAGATTTGGCTATTTTATAATTCGAAATAGCCCTAAAAGGGTTTTATAGAAACACCAGTGCTAGGAAATTAGTAATTCAGGAAAAGGCCACATAATTTCTATGAAAGTTTTAAAGGCCAAAGCCTTAAGATAGCCTTAAGCTAGCTAACTTGGAACAAATATAAGATTGCGAACCGTAAATCGTTACATACATACCATGTTATCTAACAGTTTCAACTCCTTGTGCATCATAGCAAATCTTGTAACCAGCACTCGAAATGTGTTTTCGATGATAAATGTTTCTATGGTTCGATTGACATTGGGGCCTTGGCCGGCACCAAAATTAGTCGCATATCCATTTTGTAAGGTACTTAAATCTGGACACTTTCCCATATTCCGTTTTTGTTGATCTAGAAGTGGATAAAGTATAGATAGCATTAATTTTGAGGACAACTATTTTTTTTAGTTATAAACAGAATTCATAGAATATTAATTTAAGAAATATTTAGTGTTACTTAGTTACATTGTTAATTAAAAATATATAAATTTAGTATAGTTACTCATAGGCGACACTGTGGACGGTGGTTCCGTACAGAAGCCAACTGTAGCGTGGAGATTGTCTAGCACCTCTCGTATTGGAGCGTTTTTAGTGATTTCTTTGAGCCGCTGTGTGAATTTCGCCGAGTCTGCAGCCCGCAGTTGGCGAAGCGCGCCACGGGCTTGGACGCGTAAGCTCTCGGCTTGTGGACCGCGGAGAGCTGTTTGACATGCGTGGGAGCAACCCAGTTGACGCAATAACCTAACAAAATATACATTCATAGTTAATCCGTTAGGCTAAAAGTTTTTTCTATCTGCTTTTAGTTTTATAGCAATAAAAAGGGACGAAACATTTTTAGCGCTATCTAATTATTAAGCATGTACAAACTTACAAAGATTTTAAACGTTATATTTTGAGGTATAGACTAACAGTTCATACAAATTTTTAAGCTTACTAATTTGACACCGCTAAATTCGCCTCGCTTATTTTTTTCCTTTACGTTGAAAGTAGATAGCGATTACTTAAAAATTACTTAAGGATTAGTTTAGTAGGTGTACAGCAGAATCACCGCCATTGAGTAAGGATATAATAATATACCTGAGCGTTATATGCATAATCATATAGTAGGGACAGTCAATATTCTCCTCCTCTTTGGTTTTACATTTACTTTCGTCTCCCTCAACATTAGTCGATTCTTGACTCGGTGCGCACGGAATACCAGAGTCTCTTTCCTACGACAAAATGGTTTTTTTACAAAAGTTTTTTTATAGCACTAGCAGTAATTGTGGCTTCGTCGATATTTTTTTGCTTCGTGGTGTTTTAACTCGTTTTTTAGATCCTGTCTACTAACACTTTACCCGATGCGTAATGAAGGTTTTAGTAGATCACATGGGAAACATTCCTTTTTCAGAAGCCTGTTAAAACTAAATAAAGTATTATTTCAATGATACAAATTATCAACTAGAAAAGGCGACTTCATCGCGTTGCTTACGCGATAGAGTCGTCTTTTTGTTGTTATTTTACATTGACAGTCAACAGTATTGAAATAATCTTATTTAATAGACTAGCAACCGGCCCCGGCTTCGCACGGGTGCAATACAAAATACTAATATTGGGCAGTGTGGAGTGTCAAATTAAAGTACTTCGAATTTTTCACTTTTCCGTACGATAATACATATTTATAAATATAAAACTTCCTAGTAAATCATTCTACGTATTGCTGAAAACTGCGTTAAAATCCGTTAAATAGTTTAAGAGTTCTAAGCAAACAGACGCGGAAGCCTCATGTCATGATGTCACTATGTAAAGATCGATATAGCAAATAATGAGAGGTCAATGCGAAGAGATACAGTGGTGTTCACGACCAAAGTTATTTCAGAAATAGGTCTAAGAGAAAAAGAGACAAATTACCTTATTATCTCTTTCCTTGTGCAATTCTGCTAAAGGGTCCACAGTTTCCGGACGAGAGTCTTTGGTTGCGTCAGACTGCCAATTTTTTAGAACCCCAGATTCCATCAGAGTGTCTACTAAGTTCAGCATTACCTCCATCACTCTTATCGTAATGTAGAAACTGTCCATTGTTGAAACAACGTATACTGCCTATAGAATTAAAAATATCAGGTTTTGTGAGGCGTAATAAATTAAATTACTGTAAAAGTGTACTAAGTTCGACAAACATTTGTTTTTTGGTGATATAAATATTTTACTGGTGTGCTTGTCCTGGTTGGTTATGGTTCCCTAAGTAGGGTATTTGTGTCTATACTAGCGCTCGTAAGATTATATGGGGATGGCAAGTCAAGTTGCGGGGCGTCGTCGTACAGTTGACTTTCTGAAGTTGCTTCGGTGTCGAAGCAAAACGTACGTCGAGTACAAGTTTGGTGAACTGGCTGTTGGGTTCTTCGGAGGGATTGCTAAAGGCTGGATTGGGTCCAAGAGTTGGTGTCCATTCGTCATCCAGCTTTCGAGAAGGGTCCAGTTCGTTGCGACCGTTATTCCCTAGAAGATTTTCAGGTTTAACAAGTTCACGGGTTCGCGGAACTAGCAGAATAAAGGCTTTATCTTCAGTTGTAATGAATTTGTGCAAAGTAACGCTTGATTCAATAAAATACCTTTTTTAATTCATTCATCAGCTTATTGTAGTCCACTGATGGACGTAGGACGTATCGTTGGCCACTACATTACTTTCTCTATAATGTCAGAGTTTAACACTGCAATGACGCTGATGAAGTCAGAGGTAATAAGAAACCGCAGGGTTTTAGTGTGTATTTCAGCACTCCCATTTCTCGGCGGCAAATCATACACTCGGGCCGGTCAAGTGGCTCTATTGTGCGTAACGTATTCCCGCCGAGGCAAAAAACTATCCAGAACAGCGACGCGCCTATAATATCCCTGTGTCCATGGCATCTATAGGTTGTCTCTTACCAACAGAGTCGTCTCCTTGTTCACTGTTATATTAATTCATGTTTAATGTTTGATAAAGTTGTGTTCGGAATTGTTTAAGATACATGAGGGTAAAATATATGCGGTTTAAAGGTGACGATTGCTTCTTACTACCAGGACTTCATAGGTTTCAGAACAAGAATTTTATATCGTGTAGAAAATAATCTTTAAAGCATTACCTTAAGTACAACTTGGAAGTTTATATCTCCTTCTTTAGTTATGTAATGTATTGAGCCAGGCGCTTCTTGAATATTTTCGACTATGTAGGTAATGTTTGAATCTGTTTGAGAGCGCGTCAAACTCGGCTTGCGTTCCGGAGTCGGTATATGTTGAGAGCCTTGCATGCTCACAGAATCCATCTGTGATTCTATAGATCCCTACAATTTCCGAAAATTAAAGTTAATAAATGTTTTCCGATAGAGACCGTATATAATAAAAAAAATATATCGTTACGCCTGTATATCCTAAAAAGGGTAAGCAGAGGTACATACTAGTACGCACCCACGATTAGCCAACGATATTTGGTGGTAAGTACGGTGCCAATCGGGCACAAATCCAATCCCAGGGAACGTTATGTTTTTCAGAAAAAAATAAAAAAATTATAGAGAACAAGTTGCCCGACCCGGGAATCGGACCTAGGTTATCTAGCGTCAAAGTCGAACAACGACGAAATGCGACCACAAAAACGATTTGTATTATTTTAATTGAATGACAGCGTAAAAAAAGACAAGCCCGCTGAGTTTCTTCCGCCGGATCTTTTGGTTAACATGATAAAATTATTTGAGTTTGAGTATACATGAATATTTGATTATGTTATAAATGTCGCCTTAAAAGGACAAAAACTAGGCAGTCATAGATACCTATTTTGGACGCTAAAGGAAATAAAATTTTAAAACTTAAATAGGTTCATAAATTATTTGTATTAATTAAATATATAATGAATTATTACAAGTTTATAATAGTAAATTTGATGCTTCGAACAACTCTAATCGAAAACTCGACAAATAATACGAAAAGACCTAATGCATATCAAAAAAGCAATTTTGTTGTGTATAGGTAATTAAGCAGATTTCTATTGTATTAGTTTTTACGCATCAATTTTGAAAAGAGTAGCTGTTTCTTGCCGGTTTTTCCTCTTACAGACTGCCTTACGAACCAGTGGTAGAATCATTTTGACGATCTATAAACACTAGCAATAAATTAACATGGATAAATTTCTAATATTTTTTGAATCCCAACAGCAAGCGGGTTATTTGCTTACCGAAACAAATTTATTAAACATTCAGGCCAAGAAATACTGATGTCTACGTGCAATACCCAATGACTGTGACGGTCGGATCGAAATCCAAGCCTTTTAAGGCGTGCACGTTAAACAGTCTACCAACAAGGCGTTCAAAAGATCTTATTTAAATAATACTGAAACAATGTTAATTTAAGGTGAATGCACGCTAATTATGCGAGCCGAATGCGCCAAACGAATCTAAGTAAAGGAGGTCTCACACACATATCCGCACCCAAAGAATCGATCGCGTTGAAGAAATAGTTTACATTTTTTAACGTCTGTCGAACTGTTACTGTAAGTACTTAATTAATAGAATGCGAGAACATCGGTCGAGTCGACCGCATAAGCCGCACCAAATCTGATGACCGAATTCATTGACGATTTCTGGGGTCTCATAAGATTCATAAATATAATTCTATAATTCGTTTCATTCGACGCTTTCAGTTCAGATAAATGTGCGTTCATCTAAAACTCAATTAAATAATTAGGTGTACTTATACCTGTCCTGTTTTCGAGAGGTAGTCAGGAGAGGGCGTTGGTGTGTGTTCAGTCACAGTGATTATAGGATTTTTCTTCTTCGGTAAATTATATGGTTTTATTGGTACAAAACCGTGGGCTCGTTCAGTTTTCATTTCACCAATATACCTACAATATATTATGGACATTGTAGTTTTTGTAATATAAAAATATAAACTCATAATTATGTGCACAACCTACATACATATTACTACATGCCTGTGTCGATTTTAGATAAGGGACTGTTTCACATGAGACAATGATACTAATAATTAATAGGCACAGTGCAAATATCCTTTATTTTAATATTTATGTGCTTTAATACTTATGTGTTAAAGGCAAATATTAGATCGTAAGCAAAGCATTTATTTACCATTAATGTAATTTCATTTATGTTGTACGTTTACTAATTACACAAATACAAATTGAATATAGTTTAGCTGGATTTATATCAGATCTAGACATGCAAAAACAGCTTATGAGCAAGTTTTACTTAATTTAAATCATGGACTGTGAAATGTACATAGGATTTGTATTAGGGCAAGTGGTAAGAGCTACTAAACAAAGCAAGTTGGGCGCAAAAGAAGTTATAATTGGCGCCAACCTTAATGATCATTCTGGCTTGCTGATGTAATAAATAACACGCGACAATTGAAGTACTATTGACCAAATTGATTCATGGCCCATTAATTGATAACTGGCTTATAAAATTTAAAACTTTAATGAAGTAATTGATAATTGTTGCCCTGTGCTAATTATTTTGTTGTTAAGGAGTATTTGTTTAAGCAAAATGCGACCTGATTGGATCACAATGTTTTGAATAAATTAACCTTATGGTGGGTCATGATCTAATTTTGTCAATAGTACATCAACGTTTGATTTTAAATAGTTTTACTAACCATTTAAAACCAACGAAATATTCTTATTTATAAACCAGTTTGTTAAGGATTATGACTTGCAGTCATTTTGTCTCTTTTATTACAATTGATCCTAATCAAATTGGTTTATTAGTTTACAAAATTTGGGTGCTGGTGCTTAAACAAGTCAGTAAGATTAGCGGCTATTCTAAATACAAATGACTTCAAAGTTCTTATAGCCCGCGTGACTATATTACAAAAGCTAGTACCTGCAATAATCACGTAAACTTACCGGTTATAAGCTAGCTCGTCAATTAAACAGCTAGCAGTTGTTTCATCCGTAATATTAGTGTATTCGCACAAGCGTAAAACACGAAAGAAAGAGATAAAAAGACACGAAGAGAAAATGTAAAGTTGTGTGTATAAAACAGATGATAAACTGTTTGATATATTTTATTAGAAAATATTTACAACATTGAAAATGTTCTAATAGTTGTCTGGCATTCAAAAAGTTAAATGAAGTTGTAAAAGGGCTACAGAGAGACAAGAAAAAGATTAACGCCGCAATCTAGAAAACAATTTACACTTAGGAAGCACCAAGTCGCATATTTCGTCACTATGATTTGCTTGATTAATGTGACCAAAAGAAAAGGTGGCCTCTTAAACTTGGTTAATACTGCCTAAGTGTGTATAATTTCATTAAAAGCAGCGCAAACAGCGCCTATTAAATATAAAATTATTCATAATTAAAAAAACTATTGCACCTTCTACAATCGAAAAGTCTAATGTAAAATTGAGTAAATTTTAACCGAAAGTTTGAAATTAAAGTTCACTTACCTGAGGCTGGGCATGCTTTTTCCCTTAATCAGATTACATTGAAGAAAATCTCCAGTCAGTCTTGGAGCTAAAGGTTGATAGTGACTTGCTAGTCCAGAATGTGGTCTCTCATCTGTATGATCTAGACTTCGATGGTATTCCTAAACAAATATATATTTTAAGATTTTATATGGTCAATTTCTTGAAATTGTGTTTAAATTTATAATAAATTGCCATAATTCGTTATATGACAATCTAAGGTAAAGTTGTGCGAAAATTGGTAAAGCTTCTCAAGGGAAACGTGGCATAATCGAAAATATATTTGGTATGTATATTATATGTTCGACACAAATATTTTATTTGTCCACTTTTAGTAAACAAAATGTCACTAAATTTGGGTAATGTAAGTCGGCGTTTACACGAAATACAGTGATTGTGAAAACATGCCATAAGTTGCCCAAATTAGTTATGCTACGATCCTTAGATTTTTGCCTCAGCAAAGTGGCGGCAAAATTGCTAAAGCTTCTAAACTTCTAAAGTTGAAAAAATATATGGTATACATTTTTATTCAACTCTTTTGTACACTAAAAAAATAAGTTTGTACAAAAGGCGAACTTAATACCTTTCGATATTCTCCATCAGTCAACCTTTGGGCCACCAGATATTTGTATCCACATGCCATTTTTAAAAATGTACTTAGATGTAAAATATATGTTGGGCACTAATATTCTATTTCTGCACTTTTACTAAATAAATTTCAACTAAATATAGGTAATCTAAGTAGGTACGAAATTGTAAATAGGCGCAATTTCAATCCCGTCAAAAACTCATAGTGCTTAATATTAATGAGAATTTAATATTTTTTAAATGACGTATACATTAGCACTTACGTAGGTACTTACTGATATCATTCTCACTGCTGTATGAAAACTGAATTTATGGTCATCATGTCCAATTTTCTCCAATGCTTTCTCAGATTTTGAAAGAAGTTTTGTCTCAACAAATGCTTTCAAATCTGCCATTTTCATTTTTCTCTTTACTTTTTCACTCGCTCTACGAGTCATTATCGATTCCTCATCAATCTTTGGCACTGAGGCAAATGGAATGTCTGACACAATAGATATGTCCTTACTGTCGGGCACCTCTATATAATTTCTCAGCATATCTCGATCTTTTGCATCTGTGCTATCGTAAATAGATACTTCGATTTTAGGTATTGGCAAGGAATTGCTTCTTTTACGAGGTTGTGTTTGTTTAGACATATCGTCACAAATGTCCCTTAACCTGGAAAGTTTAATGAAGCTTGAGCTAGAGAAATTTAATTGAGCTTATTTTCAAACTGTTCATAAAAGACAAGATGGTGAAGAAAAATCAAAAACTGTTCTTTTCATACCTGTTGCACTCCACTGCTCAACAATTGTATAGAAAGATAAGCTTTACCTTAGCGTTTTTCAAGATTGTTACAAGTAAACATTCAAAGTTAAATAAACATTTCTAACTAGCTATAAGCTGTAGCTGTGCCCATGTATTTTGATGATATGAATGATCCCAAAAGTACTTCATGCCAGAATTTTTGAGTTAATAGTAAGACTGTTTAAAAAATTATTGCGGTCGTTTCAGTTTAGTCCAGACGTTTTAGCGAAAAATTGTTACAAACAACCATCTATCTATACTTCGAAACGTCCGTGTTACATACAACACTGTTATTTACATTATCAGGGTAAATAAACTTGTTATATACTTATAATTATAATTAATGTGTCTTGCAGGATGTATTTAGGTAGTAGTACCATACTCTTAGAAAGTGTTTTTTATTAATAAGTTTCCTTATTTTCTATATATTTCTTTAATGTCCAAGAGGCTAAAATTTACCTCAAAATGTAAAATTTATCAGGCTAAAATTTACCTTTAAATGTTTTACATATTAACTTAATTTAATGTAAATACTTCCAAAATATCCAACCTATTATATAAGTAGTGAAGAGCCCAGTAGACTCCTTCTTCCTGCCATTGCGTTGCAAATAGACAACGCAATGTTGCAACATCTAGAAATGTTGCTCCTGCAACCTGCGAATGATACAAATCCTGAAAAAAGCTGTGTGAATGATCTTAAAAAGATACTCATAGATCAGTGTTTTAAAGAACCACCGAAATTAAATGTAATTCTATTTGCTAGTTGCAAGCACGGAAATGCAAAACTACAGTAAAATTAATAAATAATTCTACGATTTTTGAGAATTGTATCGTATTTTTGCTAAAAATAAGAATAATTTATTAAAAAACACATCAGATACAATCTTAATATTTACACAAGGTAAAATGTCATTCCAAATTGACACGCATAACCTACCTAGTTCATATACACTAAGCGATTTACTTCATTGAAATTAACACAAATATTGTTAGTTAACATTTTGAAAAAATATTCGTAAATAAAATATAGGTATACAAACATTTTGTGAATGTTTCGCCTCAGATGTTTTTTCAGTAGACACCGGTGGGCTTTTTAATCCAGCACCTCCACCACTGTCAGATAAAGACTCTTTGTCTGATGAACTAAAAAAGGGATAATAAATTACTAAAAACAAAGCATCATAGTGATTTTAATTTTAGTACATCAAGCACTAGAGCGTCACATAGTTAAAACATATCTGCCACAATGTCAAGATCAAGGTGTTCTACAGATGCGTCCGGTCATGACCTACGAGACGTGAAACTGGCCCACTGACTGTACGTCACTCAGTGGGCTATGGACAATAGGGACATGGTCCGAAACGAGATTCTCAGACAGAAGACGAAAGGGATTGATATCGTTCAGAATTGTAGCAAAATGAAACCACTGTGGACTGATCATATCTGTTCAGAACCGATGGTCGGTGGAAATAATGGGTTCTCGAATAGTGGCCATGCCTCGGTAAACCTAGTGTTGGACGCCCTCCAACCAGGTGGATCGAACTGTGAGAGCGAGAAGTCGTGTCCTGTCGTGTACTCTGGGGAGGTCCAGCTCTGGGGTAGCTGTAATCCACAAAATTATTTTAACATCAAACCGCGGCGCCTTTGTTCGATGCCTATAAAGTTGTCTAGGGGATATAAAAAGCAATTTAAATTAGAAGCTTTTTTATAATATTGTAAGGCAAATAAGTAGATGAATTTCCTCATTCTAAGAAATTCACGCCGTCTATAAAAATAAAAGGTGGTAATGGTGCGTTGCCTACCTAAGACCGGGATGATAAGCCTCGGGCAACAGTATGTTTACCGATTACATTACCCTCCAAATCGGAACATGTCAACGCTTATAGAACTTAGACAATAATAACCCATTACCGTAAAATAATTATTTTGCAATTTGAAAAATATTGAGATTATACTTCTGGATTAGAGTTGTGGTTAGGTTATTTACTTACCTCATTTTCGTGATCTGTGGCAGTGGTTTGATGCCAGGCAATGTTGGTTTTGCATCAGGTTTTCGTAATTGAAATAAGCTCGGGTCAGCCGCGTACACCGTATAAGCGCTTCTGTTAGCACCAGTACGATTTTGTTCAGACGGCAATCGGTAAATAAACTGGAAATAGGTAAATACAAATTGGGTATCATTTACTTATTTATTGTCAGTTATTAATATATAACCAATTATTTATATTAACCATTTAGTGAATATTAATTTCCATAATATTTAAAGAATATTTTGTAATTAATTTTATGTTTTTGTACATTTTGATAGGTAATTTGCAGAGTTCTTAATTTTGTATTGTAATTTTATTATAAAAATCCATATTACCACATGTTCCTCTTCAGTGCTGGAGCTTTCTTCAGGAATAGTTTCAGGGAATATTGTGTCTTTGGGGGAAGGGGGCCAGGGTTCTTCCTCAGTGCTAGCTTGTTTTGAAGGAGCCTCTGATTGGGATACAGACACATTCTGGCTTGGCGGGCTAACATTAGCACTTTCTTCCTTTGAAAATTTTCCTGCAGATAATGATATTTTAACAAATTTAACTTTTATAGACTAATGTTTTATAATGGAATAGACCATTTGTTACAAAATATTTTATGTATTCATTTGTGACCCTAGCTGTTACCTGCGACTTCGTCCGCATGGGTTAATAAAGAGATTACATGGTTTTATTTGTGTGGAACCATAATTCTTTATCGAAAGTTAAAGTGGTCCTTTTTTTAACTCTCTTTACGAAAATTGAAAAATTTCAAAAGTAAGCAAGATTTTGTTATCACCAAGTTTTTTCAAAATCGAGTTTTAAGCAGATCTTGACGTTTGAGGTCCCTCAAAACTATTCTGACTGTTTTCAGTATGGCATCCGAATGTACATACATTTGGAAGCCATACTGATTTGACATATGTGTAGAATGTAGGTAATAAATATATGTGTGTGTGTGTTTGTTTATATGTATGTAACCTTCTCATAAGTTTTGAATGGCTTGACTAATCAAACAAAATTGGTGTCATTCGATAGGATTTCTCTAAATATTTCGAGTATAATTCGTGTTAATGGGACAGGTGGATTTCAATAAATCTTGAAAATAAAAAGATTTTTTTAAATATATTTTAAAGGCTCGCTCGATTGATTTCAAAAATTAATCAGCTCGTAACCTTTTTAAACTGAGTTGATTACCACCAATTTAATCAAAATCGATTTATGCGTCCGTGAGTTATCGTTGGAAAATAATTATGAGTTTTTCAAAATTACTTTGTAGTTTTTGGCAGTGAGTTCTTTTATTGTTAATAACTTTGTAGAAATAAGAAAACTGCGTAAAATGCTGTAAAATTCATCCAAATCGATCAATTTGTTGATTTATTTTTACACATATTTAATAATTCAAAAAAATACGGAGAAATGGTACCACCGCGTTACCTATTCTTGTCGTTCTAACGTCGTTGCTTGTCATTGACGTGTTCCGGTATGGAAGGTGGCCGGTAAACTTACTTTTCATCGAGGTCAAATATCGCGCCTCAATATGCCACCCAATGTTATAAAAAACATTTATATTTAAAGAGCTTAAAGTAGCTTAAGCACATTTTGAGCTCATTCAAACTCAAAAAACATTGTAAGCAAGTACTTCGTGGTTGAAATTAAGTTGCAAGGATGGCCCGTAGAGTCAACCATTTTCCTAATTATTTGTAGGTACACAGTTTTTACTTACGACCCAAAAATATATCCCCATGTTGATTCTTCTTAGAATATTTTCCACCAAGTGGTTTAGGTGTCGGTTTCACTAATGTTGTAAAGCACGCGGCATCAGGATGTCTGAATTCCCACATTGGTTGCCACAGTTTTAAGCCATTCTCTAGTCTATAGTTATTCGTAAAATCAGACTCTTTTAAATGCTGTGATATTGGAGCAAAGAGGAAAACAAACAGCTGAAAATAAAAATTATATTTGATGTATGATTTGTACTATCATCATAAAGATGTTAGCAAGATCATTACTTATTTAAAACTAGCTGTTGTTTGAGACTTGACCAGCAACTTGGTTCCATCGACCCCACAAAATATAGCAAAGTTCACATTTTGTCTTCTGTCCCCTCATCCACCTGAGTGCCTTAATTAGTATGTATGAAAAGTAGTCTATAACCTTCCTCGGAACATATGTGTAACAAAATATGGCTGACAAGTACTATGGTATTTGCTAGCCATATATTGTCACAATTGGTGCATAATATTTTTGTAATCTTTGAGGTTGATTGAAATTGATTTCCTAAAAGTCCTTAAAGATGTATTCTTGACTGTATAGTAGTAATTTTAATGTTCCAAATGCTAAAGTCACTTCCCAGTGTTTGTTTCTACTTATTAAGTAACAGTACTATTTTTTATTTATTTTTAACGATATTTATTTATTTTTTACTATTTTTGTACTATATGTGCTACAACTGCTTCTTGTCCAAATAAATAAAAAACAATGTGGATAGTCTTTCCATCCGGCGTATCTTAAAATATAAAATTGCTATCATCAATAAAAAGCAACAAATACTTACAGTCATTGTTGGTACAGAAAACATATAATGAAAAGGATTAGCATAAAACTTTTCATTTTCATAATCACTATCAGCACATTCATCCGAGGCATCAAGTAAAATCCAATGTAGTGTGTATAAAAGTTTTGTTTCCACATTTCCAAGAGTTTGCATATTGTCTTTTACCCTAAAAATACAGACAGTTTATGTTTAAATTACACACGACTTAGATGGTGTAAGACGGTAAAATTATGGATATAATGTTTATATAAAATTTGGTTATGGTTACAGATATAAAATTTTTTGGGATTCAGACAGTTTTGGTTATGGCTATGGAGATCCATAATATATATACCCCCGTAATCTCCACCATTCAAGGCCATTATTTCACTATTAAACTATTTATATTTTATATTAATACATAAAATTACAAGATATTAAAATTAAAATAATCACCTGGTGTGTAATAGCCCAGCTAATGAGTGCATGACATGGGGTAAGGAAGCTTGTATTAGCCTCCATCTTGGTATTGCTTCAATTGCTTCTGTGAGATTTTTTGTTAGGCCGAAGCGAAGGTTTTGTACTAACACTTTCTCGAAGGACTGAAAAAGTATAAATTATTAAAAAAAGGGTATCAGTAATTGTTACTTTCAAAGAGCGCAATGATATTCACTTGTAAGTTAGTGAACATTATTTGTAATACAAATTCTCATTTAACATAATTAAACACAATAATTTTTATAAAAAAATCACAAGGACTATATAAAAATACTGAGTTATACATGTTACATAGGTAACTAGTCCTAGATATAAAATAGGAATTTGCAAAATAAATATTTTTTCAATAAGTTACGCAACTGCAATCAGAGCTAGTCAATGTGCCAAATTGTAGACATGTTTTGTTTT
>DVZN01000005.1:0-26301 GCA_018237365.1 Caria ino melicerta
CCCGACCTGGGAATTGAACCCGGGACCTAAGCGGCTAGCGGTCTTAACAGGCGAAAGCCGTACCGCTACACCACAAATGATAATAATAATTTATTTATATCAGACAATTACAATCCAAATTTCATAATAAAATATTTAAATAACTACCATATACCGTCAAATGCTATTATGTCCAAAATAAAATAAATAAACAAACAAAACGAAATTAGAATTAACCATTATTACAAATTACAAAATTTAATATTAAAAAATTAAAATCATAAAAGAAATTAATAAAAAAATGTGAAAAAGCATTACAAAATGCTGTAGGCTACCATAGTACGGATGTCCATGCTAGCCCCTCTTTATTGAAGCGAAGTTATTTATTTATGGACCCCGACGCGCTTCATTAGGATCGTTTTGTAATCGTATGGCGTCCCGCGATAAATCGTACCGCTTTCGCGGATCTCCAGATGAGATGGTAATCTCGAAAAAATACTCTCAAAACACCCATTTTGCATAGAAATTGTTGTTGTTGTCGTATCCGAATAACAAGCGAGAAACCGATTATTGAATACTTAATGCCGATACGCCTTTGTGAAACTCAATGACAGTGTATTAGAATGCCAATGGTAAAACTATAAATATCCATTTCTCTGATCGAATTTAATAAATTATATAAAAACTTAGTACTTTTCTTACTCTGTGACAAATGGGTAACGAATGAAATTACGCAAGAAATTTAACATTCCTACTTTAAGATGGTAACACACCACTAACATCTTTGGTGCCTATAGGCAACAGGTACTATAAAAAATATTGTTTGCTTACTAATAATTGAACCTACCTCGTTAGTCTAGGTGTGAGCATTGCCACCTTGCTACGTCAACGAATAACGAGGTTCAGTTTTGATTGGTGTTTGTGTGTTGATGACAGACTTCGTATTTCTGGGTCTGGGAGGTTATTAAACTTTTTTGGATCTTTCATATTTAACCGAGTTAACCGTTGACCGAGTTTCGCTCGTTTTTCTAATAATGAAACCTATCTAGATCGATTTATGGTCCTGCATACTAAATTTCATGAAAATCGGTGGAGCAGTTTCCGAGATTCAGATTATATATAATAGAATGCCTCGTTTATAGGTATTAGATATTATAATATTTCAACATATAATATCGTCGACTAACGTTGACACCCACAGCACAAGCAAATAATTTCCTTACTTTGGGGTTAGATCAATTCATGAAATTTGTCAAGTGATATTTATTATTTAATTAAGTAGTTTTGAACAAATCCCAAAAAAAAAAATTGGTGTCGGATTTAAATCAGCGCACTGGAGATGTTGTTACTATAAGTGACGCGCCTCTACGCCATAAATGTGCTTGTACTCCGAAGTTTCCATCTCCTTCCTCTGGCTGACTCATATTAAAACTGAAATCTAGTAAAGCGTCAATGTTTTTTTCCGTTGAATCCTATTTTTCTTATAACGCAATTATGCAATCTGTAATGTTGTTGTTGCTCGCAAAATTACTTGATTGCAGTTATTAGCACATAAAATCTATTTAGGCGGTAATTTTGGAGGTAATTGCTAAGGAGAGTGCGATTATGGGTAAATTGTTTGCGTAATACCAACTGAAAGCCGATAAAACGCCTTATTTGGAGATGTCAAAAGTTGAGCTTAGGTGTAATGTTGAATGTGTTATATTGTTACCGAATCCTATTATCTAATCTTGCCAGTATTATACTCGGGAAATTGAAAATATATCGTTAAAGTAAAAACATCAGTCAAAAAATGCTCTAAAGTTCTTCATATGAAAATTTATAAGATACGATATTTATTTTTGGAAATCAATCTGTCTGTTGAGTTAACCAAAAGAAAAAGAAAGTTATTTTTAGCTCAGCGTTATCTACTCTACGCTGCTCTGTAGATCAATATCAACGACTCTGTGTAACTTCAGGGGAACCATTACATCTGCTTGAAGCATATTATGCTTTAAAATATTTTTTTAAATGAGAAAACTACCTCAGGAACAGATGTGTGTTAAATATAGGAAAATTGTAGAGTTTCCGGGATGAACGGAAGAGTCAAGATGGTAGCAGTTCCATTCTATTATGGAGCATAAAAATCCAAACAAAACTTGTAATTCTGCTATGACAGTGAGCCTGTTGTACGTGGAAGGATTGTAAATACGACTTATTATTACCGCAAAGGTCGGAAACGTTTGACGACGCTGTCTGAATAATACTACTGAAGACTCTACAGAATCCTAATAAAATTTATAACAACACGATGCTCATTGTTCCTTGAAGTCTGCTTTAAATTTTAGACAATATTATCTATTGCGATCAATTGCTATAACGCTAACATGTCACACAAAAATGAGGGGCTTCTTAGTTTTTCATCCTTAAATTTACCGGCGATAATTATAAGAGATACTCGTAAATAAGCGAAAGCGAATTCACATTATGATAGCAGTAATATGTAGTCGCTGTCTTATGTCTGGTCTTACTGCAAAAATCTGCCGCTTAGATTTTTT
Organism: Caria ino melicerta; assembly: GCA_018237365.1. Taxonomy (NCBI): domain Eukaryota; kingdom Metazoa; phylum Arthropoda; class Insecta; order Lepidoptera; family Riodinidae; genus Caria; species Caria ino. Next base: position 2,517 of record DVZN01000005.1, read on the forward strand.
ATTTACTACTTTAAAAAGTTCGTTGTTAGATAAATCTCTACTCACTTTTTGTTAAATAGGCCACTGGTAAAAAGTCAATATCCTGACAACGAAGATAATCTAAAAACAAAAAAGTTTGGAACATGTCTTATGACTTTTAATGATATTTTTACTCTTTCGAATTATGTCTATATTATTTAATGTTAATAATAATCGTTAAATATGTTGTTATATATTATTTTTATATGTAGCTCTCTGTATGTTATTAAAGATTACATCCAAAACTTCTGTTACCTTGTACAACTAGTTACAGTAAAAATATATTTTTTTATTCTCCTTTAGAAATTTTATATAAGTACTTAAGCGACTGATGGAATTAATAGAAATATAAATATTTGTTATAACTATGGTTCTAAAACACAAAAATAGCACATAATATTATTTATATGTATAAATAATATTATGTGCTATTTTTCTACAATGAAAATGAAGGTGGTTAAAATATTTATCTCTTAAAAATAACAGAATTAAAACGAAAAATAAACAACGGTGGTAATCCTGCTGTACACCGACTATACTATTTTTAAGTTATCGCCATCTACCTTCAACTTATAGAAAAGAAAGAAACGAGACGAGTTTAGTGCTTCCGAATAAGAATGCTTTAACAATTGTATGAACGTTTAGTCTATTATATAACTCAGAATTCAACGTTTAACATCTTTGCAAATTTTTACGTGCTTACTAATTTCACAGCGCTCAATAAATATTTAGTGCTGTGACATTTCTTTTAATTATATGGTTACAGGCAGACAACAATAGCTTAAAATTAGTTTAGGAAGCGCGCAGCAGAATCACCGCCAATACCAAAGAAAAATCTCATCAATTAAAAACTAAATCGTTCCATAATCCGTGGGCGTGTCATGATGCAACAATAATAATAATATGTAACAGTTAGTTTCAAATAACAAAAAATACTCACCTTATAATTTGTTTATTTTCAGTTGCTGGTAGTACTGGCGGTGGCGGCGTCGGCGACACAACCCAAAAAACATTTCAAACGTGACGGTAAGCTCATTTATGGTAAATATGTAATTTACCTGCACATTTAATAAGCTCTAAATAGCTTTAGTAAAATCTTTTTAGGTCAACTTGAAGGAAATATAGACACTAAACCACTTTCCAAAACATATGTATTTGCAATATCCTTGGTTTGTTCTATTAATTTGTCATAAAATCTGTCTTCAGTTTGAGATGAATATGTTAATCTACATACACACATACATATCTTCTCGCCAAGTCCCTTGCGTGGTAAGCAGAAAGTATGGAATGCCAAGTGTCACGACTCCTGCATCTTGCCTAGGTTCCTACACATTCATTACTCTCTTCATACATACACGCCGGTTTTACTTGTAACACACGAGCGATTTAGTCATGGTATGTCAATCTAGGTCTCCCAATATGTTGGTCTGGTTAACATTAGCATACGTGGAACATATTGTAGGTAAACCTGCAATACGCTTAGTTTTATAAATCGTTTTTGATAAAAATTTTGTCGTTATTCATTTGCTTAAAAAGTATTTTAATCCTGAACCCACTGCCATTTGTAATTTAAAAATTAAATTTAAATGAAAATAGATTATTTGAAATATATTTACTTATTAAAAAATACTTCATTAAAAATATACGTATTGTATAAATTACGCACTTTATGACTCATTCTTTATTATTTTACCATCTGCTTATTTGCGCTCTTATGTTAAAAATTTTCAAATATATCCAAATTATTCGCTCAGGTTAGCCCTATATATAACACTATAGAACAAACTAAATATAAAATATTGAAAATTATTGAGAAAAATCAGCCAAGTTTCTTTCGCCGGATCTTCTCAGTGGTAGTTTCTAAAAATGTTGACGCATCGTAGCAACTGATTACTCGGTCTAGATTCTAGCAAATTAAATTTTTAACGAATTAAAACCATCAACTTTTTTGACAGCGCCACTCAGCTCATCTTACCTGCCTCCGTCCAGCGGAAGTCACGGCGGCGGCCACGGGGGCGGTCACGGGAGCGGCCACGGGGGCGGCCACGGCGGTGGCCACGGGGGCGGCTACAGCGCACCTTCCTCATCTTATGGGGCCCCGAGCCCATCCAGCTCATACGGTCCACCTAAGCCAAGTTATGGTCCACCTAAACAAAGCTACGGACCACCCAAACCCAGTTACGGCCCACCGAAACCTAGTTACGGTCCACCCAAACCAAGCTATGGGCCACCCAAACCCAGTTACGGACCTCCTAAACCCAGCTATGGACCACCTAAGCCCAGTTACGGACCACCGTCACAAAGCTATGGACCACCATCTACCAGTTACGGAGCACCGAAACCTTCAAGTACCTACGGAGCTCCTAGACCACCAGCGACCAGCTACGGAGTGCCAACCGGCCCATCAACTACCTACGGAGCACCCAAGCCATCCTCCACTTATGGCGCACCCTCCACCTCATACGGCACTCCGTCTAGCTCATACGGCGCTCCCAGCTCTTTCGGCGGCTCATCTGGTTTCGGATCTTCGAGCTCGTTCGGTTCATCAAGTTCCTTCGCCTCCGCAGGCTCTCACGGAGGGTCTAGCTCATTTACTCCTTCCTCATCGTACGGAGCTCCAGCACCATCAAGTAGCTACGGCGCTCCAGCTCCTTCTGATTCTTATGGTGCTCCAATTCCATCCTCTTCATACGGAGCACCTTCTAGTGGCGGACATGGTGGTGGTCATAGCAGTGGCGGATTCAGCTCTGGTGGTGGTGGGTTCGGAAGTCACGGGGGAGGTCACAGCAGTGGTGGATTCAGTTCAAGCGGTGGCGGATTCGGTAGTTCTGGGTTCGGTAGCAGCGGCATAGGAGGCAGTTTCGGAAGTAGCGGGCCATCTACAAGCTACGGTGCTCCAGCGGCACCCTCGCCCAGCTACGGAACACCATCGAGCTCCTATGGAGCACCCGCAGCGCCATCCCCTAGTTACGGAGCACCATCGAGTTCATATGGAGCACCCGCACCTTCTAGCAGCTATGGAGCTCCAAGCTCTGGTGGTCATGGATCAGGAGGCTTCTCATCTGGTCATGGTTCAGGAGGCTTCTCGTCAGGGCACGGCTCAGGTGGTTTCTCTTCAGCTGGATTTACTTCAGGTGGATCAAGCGGATACTCATCGGGCGGGTACTCCTCAGGAGGATCAGGAGGCTACTCCTCAGGAGGATCAGGAGGCTACTCGTCGGGAGGGTCAGGAGGCTACTCGTCGGGTGGTGGACATTCTTCTGGAGGTGGCTTTTCCTCGGGGCATTCATCTGGTGGTTTCACCTCAGTAGACTCTGGGCACGGCGGTTCCGGCGGCTCCGGTGGCTACTCCAGCGGTGCCCCCGCTACCATCAGCCAGGGCTACGCCTCCAACGGGGGCTATGTATATTAAAGTAGAACTATTTTAGTCAAATGAATATTGGAATCTCTCTATTGAATTTGAACGTGTGTGTCCTAGGACGATTGCTGAATTAATTTTATTCATTGAGGATCACTAATTAGAGAAAACGTTGCAAGAATTAATTACTAGGAAATTAATTTACTGAAAGTAATATGTCAACAGAAAAATGATAAATAGCCAAAACCCAGCTGTGATGAAATATCAAATCTAATAGTCACTGTTACATTTAAACAATGACAGATACCTTTCAAAAATATGAGCTTCATTTACTTTATTGGAGTCATAAAACAAGAAATACGAGCAATGAAATGATAGGTACAAACAAGTATTAAAAGTGTGCAAAGAATGAAACTGAATATTAATTTATATATCAGCTATAAAACAGGCTAAGTTTACATCCTATCTGTGTTGTATCGCATTATTCAGCCTTTAGAAGTAAGGTTTTGAAATTCGTGATGAGTAGTTTTACTAGTTTTATGGATTGGCAATCTTTCTCCCAAAATATGTCGGATTGAAGCTAAAGGTGAACTCTAGAAAATTCTTATTGAGGACCAGGGGTGCTATTTTTGAACATTCAGCGATGATTTCGAAATCACTGATGATTTAACACTCGTCAAACACGGACAATAAAAATACGTAATTATGAAATTTACACCATGGCTACCAACAACGTCAAAATGTGATATAAAGTTCGTATTTTGCGTCAGTGATTAATGAGTATTTTATTAATCAATAATTTCGAAATCATCGCTGAATGTTCAAAAATAGCACCCCAGGTGTTTCTTCGATAGTGACTTTAATTATAATTTAATTTGACACTGTGTTTCATTAATATATTTATTATTTAAGCAAAACAAGCCATCAATTTACCTTGCGGCATTAGATTGGATTTACGTTGTAGTCAGAAGAGTTTATTTAACTAAGATAAAATTAAGAATGTTCAGTTGAAGCCTCATGATTCTGGTACGTATAAAAGGATTTCCACGCAACATAACAATGGTATAAGAATATGAATATCTTTAATTACTCTATGATTTTTACAAAGCAACCACAAAAATGATCCAGGCCTGCAACCAGCAATAAATCCTGAGCCTTAATTTTAACAATATAATGACGTCAGCTACGCCAAATACATACCGTGCCGATCGATTCAAATATGTGAACATACTAGTAATAAATATGTTTATAAAATTAGGAAAATTCAGCAATCGTTAAATTTCTAGAACATTTGTGTCCGAGAGGTGTAAAGTTATCAAGACCAAATTTTACGATACACCACGAAACAGCTTACAAAAACAACATCAGTTAATATATTTTATCAAATGACTTGAATAAAAAATAAAATATTAAGCAGCATTAGCAGCAGCTAGCAGCTAAAGTTGACAGGTAATTTTTGTCTCCAAACAGATTTTTGCGATCACTACGGCGGATGCTAGGATGAACCTTCAAATGTGTTATTGTGACCGACCCGTATCATAACTGTCCCTCTTTGTATCTAAGTGTAAAGCTTTTATACTGACTTTTATATTTCTGAGGAAAACGTGTGTATTATACTGGTATACCGGTGTAAGTGGACTAGGTAACTTTATCACCTGGGCGCTGATTGACAATGTGATCAGTATTGTAGTTACCAGTGAACGTATCGGATAATCTGCCTAGTGCAGCGGCGACCGCAGCGGCAGTAGTGATAGATTTATCGATTTTGTTACTTACAAAATAGTGTTAAGTCTATTTATCACAATTGTTTTATATTAATACAAATTGGGTGATTAAAGATTAATATTTAATTTTTAATGAAAATTGTACAAAAACTAGATTAAGCATAATTTTGTAAATTAAAAATTTGTAAATAGCGTGATTGTTTGTTTTTTAAATAAACCTATAGGTTTGAGTATAATATTAGCTTATCTTGAAGTCCGGACCTGACCTTACTTCCTACCAGGCAATTCGTAAGAGGCAAGCGTAGGTTAAATAGGTCAATTAGACAACTGTTGATAGAATGGTGTGTATATATAGTGCGTGCAGAATAAAAAAAAATATCTACGGGTTGGGATTCCTTAATTCACATATTTACACGCCAGCACAATATCACTGCGGTGGTGTGACCTGGAGAGTATGGAAGCTGGTAAACTGGCTCATTAAGCTCAACGACTGCGACGCAACTATAACAACTATAATACCTATAGACCACGGCTGACGCTGTCATATGCTGTCACAAAAGTTAAACTAAACTTCAATACTTCAATAAGTCTACTTGTCATGCAAATTATAATTATAGAACTTCCATTTACGGATGTCGATATTTCTAAAAGTAAACAGTATTTCGGGGTCATCTGGAAGGAAAGGCTAAATTAGCCTCTAAAAAGCTTGGCGTGCTTAATAAGGCGAAACAATACTTCAAGCCGGCCCATTGCTTACAACTTTACAAAGCGCAAATTCGGCCACATATGGAGTATTGTTCTCAAATCTGGGCAGGAGCTCCCCAATATCAGCTTCTTACATTTGACCGTATTCAACGAAGTACATCTCGAATCGTCGGCGACCAGACACTTTCCAATGGGCTAGATACCGGGCCGGTACTACCCTGTGCGATTCCGTAGTCATGTACACCTCGTCCTACACCTATGTGTAACCAATTACCAGCGGCGGTGTTTCAGTAACAAGATGACTTGCAGACCATTAATATTCTTAACTGATTACTATAACGATCGCCAACCTGGATGAGACCCCTGGTGTTGCCGCTGTTCATGAGGGGTAGTGATCACTTACCATCGGGTGACCTACTTGCTCATCTGCCTTTTTCTATAAAAAGCCAGCATTACAATTCTTGGTGTTTTTAACCGATTTTAATTACATGGAAGAGGCTTTTATGGCATCTTTAAACTTTTTTTAAAGGCCTATATTTTACAGTTCTACCACAACTAACATGAAGAATATAAGGACATATTGTTTAGTTAAGCCCACAGTAAAGTTATACCAGCAGACATCGTGACAGCGTAATACGTGGCTGCTCTCTATTGTGCATAGATATTTTCGGCCTATTACAAAATCTTCGTGAAACATATGCATACGAACTATGATATATTATAAAAAAGGTATAAATACGATACTCGCCTAAAAGTGACTAATTTCACTTTCTAGTACATATTTATGATTAAAGCATGAAAAAAGTAAAAATTGTGAATGAATACGCATGAAAAAAAAATATTTTTACGATTACTGTATAATTATTTCAAGCTTTGTAAACACTGGAAGGCAATTTTAATCCAAATTGTTCAACTATTTTGACCGGTGAAACTGGCTAATTACAAGCAATTGCCTATCTTTTTTTCTAGCTAAAATAAAGCTAGAGAGAATTGTCTACTTATATAAAACATCAATCTTTCAATTCTCAATTATTTATTGCATCATATGTTACAAATAAGTATAAGTAAAAATGTAAATAAATGCTTTACATTAAAATATTTTGTACGAAAAAACATATGAACCCCATAAGGGTATAGCAAAAAGGAGCGGACCGATTCATTTTTGATTTTATACTATTATTTTTTTTCATGTAAATAATCATTTAAATTATAATAACATTTATGGATTCGTATTTTTTTAGACTGTTTAGAAATAGTCTGTCGGTTTAAATTAGGTCATTTATTCTATATTTTTATGGCCATTACGTATGGTCCGGAGCTGTGCATTTTTAATTTGGTCCCTGGTAATTCTTAATAACATTTATATGTATTTCTTAATGCGTATCTTCTAACATCTATATCTAAAAGTAATCAAAAAGCCATCTAGCAACTAATCAGTGGCCCTTTATATGATACAGATATGTATGGGTGACGGTAACCACTTTCCATCAGGTGGCCGGTCAGCACGCTTGCTTACTCATTTTATAAAAACACCCCTCGGCAAGGTAGCTTATAGGAGGCAAGAATAGATTGAATTGGTTTTACCAATAAGTCCATTAGTAGTGGAGTGATTAAGGGTCCACCCCCTTATCTTTTGCCATGGTCATGTTATAATTTCAGACATTGGATGTCCCGGCGGTAGAGTGGCCAGTACAGACTTGCACATTAGACAGCGACGCACCTATAAGATCCCGATGGCTGTCGTATTATCAGCAGAGCCGTATGGTTGTTGTATAAAATAACCCTTTGAGATTAACCTGCTAAATTCCACGCATGTTAACCAATATACAAAGTTATTACAGACAGAAGAATGATGATAGACATAATTTAGAAATGTAAACTAAAGTGACAGTGGCTGGTCACGTCTGTCGCAGAACCGGCGGTCGCTGGAGAAAACGGGCTCTCGAATAGAAGCCACAGCTCGTTAACGTAGTGAGGCCCGCTCTCCAGCTAGGTAAACCGATGACTTAAAAAGGGGAAGGTGGTAAAAGCTGGATGGCGAAAACGGGTCTTATTACTCAGGGGAAGGGTTTATTTTAAACAGTTTGTAGGGAGATCAAAGGCGCGTGTATTATTCCAAGTGCCTCTCCCGACGTTTCGCCCTGTATACCGAGAGGTAGGAAAGGGCATGGGAGGTGGAGGATTAGGATTACTCAGGGGAAGGCCTACGTCAAACAGGATCTCAACAGGTATGCATATAAAATGAATAGAGAAGTTATGCATTATGTAAATAGCTAGTGCTTAGCCCCGCCCCGGCTTTGCACGGGTGTAAAACTGATAGTAAATATATTACAAAATGTCTTTCACACACATCACATAAGAAACCTCTAAAACGATCAGTGTTTCTCTATTATTTTATACATGTATTATACATATAAACATTCCCCTTGAATCACTCTACCTATTTGAAAAAACCGCTTCAAAATCTAAGCATACATAGGGACATAAGTACAGAGAAAGCGACTCACATAAGAAACCTCTTCTGTCTTATTGTCACCTTACTGAAACCTTGTCTGCCTGTCTGTCGTTCTGTCTGTCTGTCTATCTGTTTGTTCCGGCTAATCTGTGGAACGGATGGACCGATTTTGACGCGACTTCCACTGAACTGACTGATAATACAGAGAGTAACTTAGGCTACTTTTAGTTTTAAAAAGGATTAGGGTTCCGTGTAAAAATATGTATAAAATGTTTTTAAAGGCCCACGCGGTCGAAGTCGCGGGTTTCAGCAAGTTACTTGATAGGGTCAGCAGGAAATACCTGTGGCGATGAGCACATTAAAACAAATATGCGATTCAACATACTATATTTTATTAGGTCGCAGGGGTTCCGCTGGATTCACAACATTACACATGTTTCACATTTCAATATTCAACAAGAACTAGGAATAAGTTAATAGTAGGTATATAACTACTAGCTAACAGTGGCCGCTGCCGCCGACGCCGCGCCGCCGGCCCCGTCCGACACGTGTCCGCGCTGCTCGTACGGACGAAACCTATATTGTATGAAGGGACGCATTTCCTTCAGGGACGAACTGCTCCCATTTAATGACCTATTTTTATTTGATCTCTTTTTTAACGTTTTTAAACATTTTAGCTTTTAATAAACGATACCTTAATTAATTGAACTTAATGCAAAGAACGTGATAAGAAATTAAATAAATTTTAGTGAGATATTTAAATTTCCCAGAAAAGGGTTACCTTCATAGGTAAAATAATGTTCATTCTAAAAGTATATCTAATACAGTAGTGTAATTATTTAGTCTTACATGTCTTTTACTTAACGTTCACTGATGACACTTGATGAAGAACAAAACAGATCTGCAAATATTGAATACTTCCCAAGGGAAACAGATATCATCATTTGTGCCGAACACAATGTTTATTAAAGAAATATAATCTAAACGCGATATGCTTATATAATAACTTATAATTCATAAATAACTATATGTAATAACTTATAATCATAGCGTCATAAAAATTATTCCCTCGTGTTTTCTATGTCTAGTCTAGCATTTAGTTATTTTCTAAAGTATAAACTGAACGTTAACAAAATATTTGAAGCACACTAATTTGATAACACTAACTTCGTCTCGTCTCGTTTTTTTTCTGTAAGTTAAGGGAAGAGAGCGATAACTTAAAAATATTTTAGTTGATTTCAAATTGTACTGTGAATCCTAACCACATCGCTGGTAATAGATGTATTAATTTAATTGTATATAGTATTCAAGATGCTTTTCAATAAAATTGATAGCTTGGACGAATACGTGTCAAACGCGACAGCAGAGATGGCATCAGAATGCAACATCGAAGAACAACAACGATATTCTAAAACTACTCTTAAAAATATGATATGTATCCGTTTCACGCTAAGTCTAACGTTGCGATATGTTTACATTTACATAAGTCACATATATGATATGTATAGATTTGTAGTCTTAGCGAAGTATTAACATGTAGGCAGGTGACTATATCACAATTAATAAGTATACTATTATACGTACAGTATCTATACACCTCTTTCTAAAAAAATCTATGCTTTTATAAATTTGTCAGAAAGCCTCAATAAATTCTCCATCTGTTGTATAAATAAGTTATATTCTTAGATAAACATTTCATAAATACATCAATGATCAAAGCCTAAAGTGAATTTACATCGAATATATGAAACACCGATTTGTTCGTGCGAACTACGGCCGTTCAGGACATAACATATTACTGAACACCGACAAAGTGTGTCCGCATTATGCCATTCTCGAGGAACCATTTCATGCTACGGGGTGCATAAGAAGAATTGCTAAGATCTCTGTGTAGTTACTTAAATAAAACTCCAAAGATTCTTGCAACTGAAAGCGAAGAAAATTAATATAATTTTACAGCCAATATAAAAAAGTCACGTTATAATGCGCCTAAAAATATTCCAAAAAATGGAAGGAATAAAATTTTAAGGAAAATACCTTGTCATTTCACTTATACAAGAGCGTAGTTATTCTTGAATTGATACGTAACGAGAATGCTTATATGTACCCTTGGCAAGATTATGACTTTAGCAAAATCCTCAGGATCTTCTGAAGAAATGACCTGAGGCATTTCTTCATATTATACGCGCTCTGCACTTCGAAATGTATAGGCAAAATGCGGACACGATTATATAATTTAACCTACGTATTTCAAGGTTTAACCACAACTCCAATAAACAGTTAGACACTTTTAGTGTTCAATATCCTATTTAATTTAAAAATATTTATATTAAAAAAATCTCTAAAATTACTCAATCAATACAAAAAAAAAACATTTACAACTCGTTGCAAATATCAATTAAACTCGTAAGTAGTTCCCGCTAAAGCTCTACTGTCTAAAAGTGAGTCTAGTCAAGATTACGAAAAATTTACAAAAGCAACACGTAATCTAAATTTGTCAACAAGCTTAACTTATAAAATAATAACAGCCAAATAATTGTACGTACAAGTTGTGCCTGAGGACCTAATCAAAGCAAAATTGCCGTTTTATTAAATATTCACCGATAAAGACTTGTTCAAACCACGCAATATAATATGAAAGCTTACGAATAACTTGATAGCTCCTAATAATATTGCGATGTAAAATTTCTCCTTCCCGAGGTAATGAAGCACTTTGAATGATATGCGCGTGCCCACACTCGTCTACAGTAATTGACATAAATAAGGAATCTTCTTCAATATAAACAATGTATACTTCTAACAACGAATATTAATTTTATACTTTGATATGTATGAGTTTCATTAACTTTTAATTAGTAAATATGTTCATTATAGTTAGATATATTTTAAATATTATCATCGGCTACAAAATAAATTCTCTTAAATTCATAAATTACACACTCTATTGCTTAAGTATTCTCGATATTACATCAAACATTACCGTGATTAACTCTTTAGGTGTCTGACAATAATGTCGGTTGTGACTTGACAGAGCTCCTGTTCCTGTAATTTCACTTAATATGAAATCTTATCCACAACATAAAGGTGGCTCGAAATCTGTTCGTTGTTATAATATATTAAAATGAAACTACACTGTTGTCATCATAATCCAAGAGCTGTGAGCATTATTGTTAGATCACCTAAACGCTGACAGTAGAAAGTTAAACTGTTCCTCAATAAACAAATGCATATTAAAACTCCGGAAGATGTTGCTGATATGTATTTTCAAATGATTTGAGCGTTCGGTTACGATTGCGACCATGCACTTGTCTTCAGTGTTCCTACGATCGAGTCCGTCACACCGACGTTAACATTTGTGCATCTACCACTAACACTTTCTAATAAAAATAGAAGTCGTCTCAGAAAGCCGTTTGCTTACCAAACGGCTGGACCGGGGGCGGCGCGTTACTGTTTCCAAATAGTGGAGTTGGTCCATCGTTAGGGTCGTCCAAATCGTCATCGTCTTCGAGAGCTGGATTTATTCTGCCCGACTTCTCATCGGGCCCGACCAACGTGGAGGCGGCGCCGTACAGCCTGCCGGGCACCCCGCCGAGGACGGACATTTGTTCGCCGGCCTCCGACGGCTCGTCCACCCGCCTTATGTCTTCCGGTATGTTCACCACACAGTTAAAGTAATCAGACTCGGGGCTCAGGTAGCCGGAATTGAATAGGAAACTGCGAACAAATTAATGGTGTGAGTTTTATAAAGAAATATAGTATATTAATATGTAGAGAGGTAACATATCCATATTATTGGATAATAAGTGGGAAGCGTTTCAGGGCCGGTGCTCCGTATGGGCGAACTAAACTCTTTAGTGAACACCAACAAGCCGCATTCTGAGTGATCGACCAATCAAATGAACACTTGGCCTGATATTCGTTGTAAGTTATTTGAAAAAGCTTTCATATTTATTTAACTATTAATAAAATGTTATGATGTAGATGAACAATATTTGATTAATCATATTCCACACCGCATCCCATCATAGCGTTTTATTTAGTCAGTAGCTGTCGCTCGCGGTTCATCCCGCCTATTCACCGCATCAGAGGCTTATAGCGAGGCTTTAAACATTAAATAATCTTGCTCAAGAACTGAACAAAACAATTTTTGGAATCCTTTGCAAAGATTAACGCGTTCACAAACAAAAACAAACAAGAGTTTGTTTTCAGTGTTCAGATTTATAACAGTATTTAGTTGGTAAGTATATAATATAGCATCGCGCCAATGGAGTTTCTCGCCACTACTTTGGAAGAATAAGAATAGTGTGATGTGTTGAATAACGTCAGTTACACCTCTTTTATTTCGCCATAGTATTGGCTCTCAATAAAGTTCATGAAAGCTATGAGTTACAAACTCACTTGACATATTGTGAAACAAGGAAATGAATGTGATAAAAATAGTTGCGAGATTACCAAACGTTACCCTCCAGCCTTCACTGATTATTGCAAATTATATAACGCAGCGAGAACAAACGCCTGGAAAGAGTCTAGAGAAATAAGCAAACTTTGATTAATATAAACATATTAATCAAATTTTGCTTATTTCTCTCAACGATGCGATGTACACTTTTTAGAAACCTGTCGCGCAGCGCCTACTGACACGTTTTAAGTCAATTTTGGCAAGCACATAAAGTCTAATCTAAACGCAGATAAAATAATCCATAAAGCAAAGCTTTTTAACTTCACTACTCAGTTTTCCCATTGGATAACAGTCGAGAATATGTTAACTTTATTTGAAAAAACTAAGAGCGAAAAATTTTACTGCGTGTTTGAGGATCGAACCTACACCCCCGGCGTTCCGAGTCGACGTGTGTGACTAACCTTTATACTACCAAGCTAGCACCCATTGAATACATTCATTATACCTGCTTATATAAGGCGCATGTGACAGTAGGCTGTAGGCGTGGCTGCTGTTATGGTTGTCTGGGGACCAACGTTGACTAAGGTAAGTGAATTGGAACATGCCATCGTTTGGGGCAGGTCTACGATCAGCCCGGGAGGGTAGAAGGCCGAAGTAATACTAATGATAAATCGATCGAGTATATTAGTAATGACGCAATATTTGTAGAAACATCGAAGAAAGAGCTTTTTTTAATTATTTACGAAATCAAAATACAATGAAAAGTATACAACGTACAATCAGAAAGGTTTAACCATTTATTATTTATACATTTCTATTGTATATATTTTTAAATATTTCAATAATAATTTTTTACTACATCTTTGGACCCCCTTAAGTTATTTTTAAAGATATGTTACACCACTTTGCCTAATCAAAAGAATAACGTTTCATAATCAAAGTAATTTCGCAGTTTTTTTATTGAATTATTAAGTAATATATCTTCCATTACTCTATCAAAACCATCCACAAAGTAATTAAAAAGTTACAACCATGTTACAAAGATAAAGAAAAACTTGATTTATATTTTGTTTTGAAACGTGAACAAGAGCGGGTGGGCAGGCGGAGGCGGCTGTACCTAAGTCCGTTTGGCAGGATTTCAAATCAAAAGTTCACAAAATCATTTTAAATTTAATTACTATTCAACTAAAACTTTGCTTTTTAGAATGTATCCAAGGCGGCGCGGTGGTTTAGCTTGTAAAGGGTCTGTCAAAATGTTTGAAGTTTACGGGCTAACTAAGACCAAACGCTTTCCAAGTAAATATATACCTAATAATCCATATTAATATGACAAATAACATAAATAATATAATAATACGGAAAAATTCGATTGTTGGTAACATAGGCTGCTTTATCGCGGAAAAGCATCTCATTTCTTCAGATGAATGGGGTTACGATTACTGTGGGTTGATATAACGGTAACACTAACTAAACTAAGCAAATTAATTTCAAAACAGACATGACAACATGTCTGTCTTCGGTAGTTTCTATACTTCTTATCGTAGGCACTTGCTGGAATTCCATTGTAGACATAATTTACAAAAATCACTTACACTTTTCCACAATTTCTTTTATTGTTTTAGACAACCGGTTTCACTATATAAGCATTTCCAGGGCAATCACAAAAAGACAAAACTTTTACAATTTATCTGAACACCGTCAGTTCAGTATGACATTTGAATTCTGTTAAATAAAGCCCACTGCCACTTCAGTTTGCTACACTTCCGAACTATGTCAGTTACTTTGGTCTTCTGTCTAATAATCTCGTTTGGTACTCTATCCCTAAGTGTGAAAATGTAATTAAGGGTACATATGACAAAAAGACGTATTCATTTAATTTTGTCTGTCTGTTTATTCCGGGTAAAACGGAAACGGCTACGCCGATTTCGATTGGATATTAACAGGTATATGGCTGAAGTTACAAGGAGCAACTTAGGATTATTTTTGTTATAGAAAAATAATTTGTGTTTCATGCAGCAAAAAATCCAGTAATTTTTAGAAGATCGACGCAACAAAGTCGCAGGATTTATTAATTTAAGTGAGCGTAATAATCGATGACTATTTTCGCCAGTAATGGTCGAGCAGGTAGCGAGTGGGAACCCTGTCTTACCTCTCATTTCACCGTAGCATACGTACATAGGTAATGATGAATGAAATTATGTTGGTGTATAATCTTAGTGGGTATTCAATTTGTTTGATTGGCACATAAAGCGTGCTACTGAATTACTTGCTAATACCATTATATAATAATATGTGTACATATATATAAATCTACTTGATGATTACATTGGCGTATAATCTCTTCTGCGGCTAGGTATATAAATTAATTATATGTATCGTTCAACGCTACTCACAGCTAATGAGTAATTAGTATTTTTTTAACTGTTGATATAAATCGTATTTAATCCATAAATGTATCTTTTGTGGCCATAGACAACAATCGACACTATCTTGTGTCGGCCCTGAGGGCAGGGTAGACGGAGGAGTTACACATGACACCTAACCAGTAACGCATCAGTGGAGTCCGTAACCGACAGTAGTCTCTTCCCATCGGGAGAACCGTGTGAACAAAACTCTGGATTATTCCATACAAACGAACTTATCAACATTCATATTGTCACATAATAAAAAAAATTAAAATGTTTTAGTAACCCCCAACATCATCAAACGAGCTGATGACCTTGAATGCCTGGACAAATAATAAATTATAGCTAAGAACCACCTCGACCATGTCAGCATTTCAGAAAAACCACATCGCATCAGTATATTCCTTTAGAAGCTAAGATGTCACAGACGGATACTCTCTCGAGAGTGCACCTTTCGCACACACCTACAGATACATCCAATTACTCTTTTTCTGCGGTGGCTATAAACAGAAAATGTAATAGAACGCGAACCCGTCGTTGCAAATGTCTGCGCGCATCCACTGGGAAAGCTTACTGAGAATGTCATTAAAACACGTTTTTTTTCGAAATGTAAATAGTTGCCAGCCAGAGCGGCTTCGCAACGTCATCGGCTGTTTTTGGGCGAGCAGAGTGCTCAACCCGAGACTGCATTATTTAACACTGGTGGGACTCCTATAACGCCCACACTAAGGGTTGTTTCCTGCGAGACCGAACCTCGGCTTAGTGCTGCTTTCTGACTACTGGTGGTCGGGGTATCTGTGACTCGCCTTGGAATAGGCGTCTTCGTCGCCGGGACCGGCGGCGACGGTGTAGTGTGTTTAGTATGTGATTGTTACCTATGAGATCGGCGTTTGCCGCTGTTATCGGATCATCGAGATCCGTTAGTACGTGAACCGAAAACAAAAACACACTTCTATCGGGCTGTATTCATATTATCACTTCCACGCCCCTCATAGCCTACTAAACTAAACTACTACTAAGCCTACTAAAAACGGTGGGACATTTTCGATAGATATATTTAAATCATCCGAATTTTTATCAATTAAGTATTTAGCGGAAAAAAAGTATTTGTTTATTATTTTGTATTAGATTTTGATTGATAAAAATATTTGCCCACCATAATACTGTATGATATTATGGTATATATGAATATTATGTTATCAAAATTGTTTTTAACAATTTATTCTGTAATTCATTTTTCATTACATTTAATTAACCTTAAACAAAATTTAAACGTGCTAACAAATCCCATTTTCGTGCTCAGACACATAACAGCTATTATTAAGTTTAATTAATTATTATAATCAGTTTAAAATATTCAAAAGGTGTCAAGGACAAGTCCATTTAATTACGTAGGCTGTGTGTACATTCAAGTAATTGTATTAGAGTTGAAAAGTCCTAACGTTCGCATTCAGCGCGTCTCTCCGGTGACAAGTTGTGGGTTACAATTAACGTAACTGTAATTACTGAAACGACCCACACATTTCTAATAATACGGTTGTTCCTCAGCTGAAAGCTTTTAAATCAACTTAGGGAAAAAGACGGAACTCGTAAAAATACAAAATGTTTCAAAAATAATAAAAACGTATTATAGTACGGGGCGGGGGGCAAGTGACAAATTGACTTGACTGAGTTCCTCTAACTCTAAGCGGTAATGAGTGAGATGCTTCAAAGAATATTATTATAAAGCTTCGTGAACGTACGCTGCGGTGCGGAAGGAGGATGAGCGACCGTAGTCTCTCACGCACGCAGAAAAATTTATTTTTTAAAACATTTTCTCTAAACTAAAAATTTGCTTCATTATAGCTTAATCAATACTTCAAAAAAACAGCTGACTATAACATAGTCAATTCTATGACAGCAATCTCTGCTGATTTTGGTTTGAGGTGAAATCGTTGATTCAAATTTTTACGTGGATCTCGTACTATAACTTCAGCGTTGTGGAATATGGCGTACAGGCTTCCTTACATATACCTATAAATTATACGGGTAGAAAAAAACTTGTTCAATTTCTACATTTGCGCTTACGGAGAAGTGTGAAAATTGCCTCATATAGAGTGCACTGTGTAGAATAAAATGAATTATTGACTTGAGGACGGTTTAATCGTATTTTTGTCGTAGGTGGTACCAAGGGCAGGTGAGGTCGGCTTCCCGGACGACAACTAGCTTGTGTGGCCAACCTTTGCATTCTCCTCCTATGTTATTCATATTCTACTTAAGAATTATTATATGGAGTACAAACTATGTCATACAAACATTTGAATAATATTTGTCTACAATTTAGTGAAATACTTATAATACTTACACTGACAACCAGGAAATGAAGGCGAGCGTGAACAAGGAGAGCACCATCGCCAGGGTCCTGAAGGGGAAAAGCTGGATCTCTTTCTCAGCGTCCCAGCCAGGGTAGTGGATGACGGCCGGTAGGCCGAGCAGCTTCTCCCCTCCCGACAGTCGGACCAGCAGCGCCATGATGTAGGCCGCCAGCGAGCCGTACGTGTTGCAGTGCTTCTTGAAGTGCACCACCATCAACAGTTGCGGAAACAGGATCACGTACACAAGGTCCGAGCACATCGACCTGCCGACGGTACCTAACGTTACACTCGACCCGATATAACTCTCTTTAAGAATACCACCACTTAATTACTTTAAGTCCAGATTAGAGCTAAAGGATTGCGAAATAAAAGTTCAGTGAGACAGAAATTCGATGTAACGAACAACTCCACACGACTTTGGACTGACTGCCTGGCTGTTCTTAACGAACTCGACGTCCTCCCAATGTCAGCATTAACACTATGTTAGTTACAGACTAGTCTCATCAACGTGCGAGCTCTCGAAGGACCTACTAGTAAATAGCTACGTTGTGGTGGGATTAAAGCCATACGCGCAAGTCGCCTTTACCCTCCAAACCTGAACATAACAGTGACAAACACCACCCTACATCAACAATAATTAACAAGATGGTAATCTTTTTTTACGCCAATTATTGATAATTACGCAATTGAGTATAATTCCTTGGCACCTACCTGAATGACCGAACTTTGCTCGGTATTTTTTCCATTACACGGACAAAATAACGTTCACTAAATCATCATCTTTGATCATCATCGTAGGCGCTTGGCAATTTCAATGAATTGCACACTTTTACTGTTTTACAAATCACTTTTTATATGATATTATTTATATAACCCACCGGTTTCCCTTTACAGCACCATCAGGGCTAAAACTTAAGTTACTGGCAATAAATACTGTGACTTGGGATGTGTTAAGAAATGGAGCTACCAACGTTATTGTGATTACTGTTCAATACCGACATCGTTAGTAACTTAAGCTTTGGCACTGATGATGATGTAAAGGCGAAGTCGATAGGCGGCTATATAAATGCCTAATACAAAATTAAAAGTGATTCGTCAAACAGTTCAAGAGTTGGTACATTGAAATATATCAAGACGTTTTTTGAAACCTATCTTAATCGATTCATTGCCTCCGAAACCACATTATCTCGAAAACGGGTCTTACTACTTTCATGATATTTAGTAGGTATATCATGAAAATCGTTAGAGCCGTTTTTGAGATCCAAACTATATATTTTTATACACAAAAACTGTTTGTTTAAAGGTACGTATTATTATAGATAGTTTATGTCGATAGAAATTGAGGTGGTGACTCAGTTGCGTTTAATTAATGATTAATTATGAATGGATATATAATGAATGACATTGTTACCGATACCTTTAACCTACATGTGGCGTTTGACGAGGCGATAAGTGGCACATAACCCAGTCAGTGGACTAGATCCGGCCCACAGCGACTCGTAAACCGTTTTACACCCCCCTCACGACTCGCCACATTGTTGTCAACTTCAATGCCAATCGCCTAAGGTAAATATTAGTTTTTGTGGGAGAATCATCAGTCGCATATGGCTTATGCGGAAAAGAAAACAACTCTTACATAAAATACGATTACGTTTATTAACCAGACAGAAAGCCTTGATGGTGTAAAGGTTAGCGCTTCGGACATACATTCCTATAGTCCAGTTTTAAACCCCGCCATGTACTAATGAGTTTTTCTAACTTAAGTAATTTTCATTACTGTACTTGTTTGTACAGTACTCGAATTCCGACCTAATCTGGGATATATCCCGGTTTCCCTTCGGCATTACACAGATCGCTTTGTGTAGAACATTGTACTCTTGTCAAATCCTCTAGATTAGGTAGCTGTCGGTAATGAATTAACAAAACCGAATACATATGTCCTAAAATACGTCACAAACTTATCGATACGACGGATACTCAGTACTTTTATTCAGAGAATAAAAAATAAACTTCATTAGGTATAATTAAATTCAAGGTTCAGATTGAAGACGTGCAGCTCAGCAGCGCGCAGCTCTCGGAATACGAGTTCATGAGTTTAATATTTATGCTAAAAACTAGGACATCGAACAGACCTTTCATAAATCAAAAATTTTGTAGAGAGTAACAGAGTATGTACCTAAACCCCTGTTGGTGCTAGACTCCGTTGAAGATTAACTCAACAGTTTAACTGCCACACACCTAGTAAAAAGCGAGCGTAGGTTTGTTTGTCACTGTGAACTTACCTATAACCATAATCTGTATTCGACGACCACATCATGGCGCAAGCTGTCTAAGCCATGACACTTGGTTACCTCCCTGCCATACGGTCAGCAAGGCCAGTATTCGTGAATTTATTTTACAATGCTTTTGGATACAAAATTTATGGGATTTTTTAATAAAAATGAAAACAAAAACAGATATAAGCAGGTAATATGGGCCACGCTCGATGTTCTGATTACACACTTTTTTATTTTTTACACAAGTTGCAATATCATGATCAATAACCTCTATTAAATGTACGCATAATTAAACGCAGGAAAACCACAAAAAACGGACCTCAAGGTCTCTTACATTCGTCCGATGTCCAAACTGTCTTAAGTAAAACTGTCCTATTTAAGGTTCTCGGAATCACATCAGAACTCAGTTTATTAAAATCAAACTACTAGGTAAAAAGTAATGCACCAATTATATCATATAAATAGGCGCTAACTTACAACTTCCTAATTTTTTCGTTCGTTGAAAAATATATGTTATGTTGTGACAGCTAAATTGAACAAGTTTAGTAATAAGAGTCATTATGTAAACGACTTCCTCCACAAATTCAAAAACATCTTCGGCAAATGTGAGTTGCAAGTCGTATTCAATTTGGCTTGTAGGAATTGGAGCAGGGCTTATCTTATCCGTCAAGAAACGCCTCTGGCCTGTCATCGGTCCTCTTGCTATATTCGATTCGAGCTAAAATCGGGATTCTTTACAAGCATTATAAACTATATATGATTGTAATTTGTAGCATCAATTAAAAACAAAATCAATAATTCAATTATCTACACTAAAACATCAGCTGTCAGCACTTACGACGCCTCAACAATTCTTTAAGCTATCACTGGATCAGTAACACCATACACATCGATCCGGTAGTAGTTTAAAAAAAATAGGAAAATGGTTGACCATGCTGCCCATCCCTGCAACCTCCCACTATTTTCAACCACTAAGTACTTACTTATGACGTTTTTAGAGCTCAAAATATGTTATAAGCTTAAAGCTCACAGTAGATCTTCAAATATAAAGGTATATACTTTTTTAATTTTTAAAGTTTTATTTCTCTCGAACGAATTGATCGATTTTAATGTTAACAACAAAAAAACATTTACTGAAGTATTTTGGGAAAACACTTTTTTTTTCTCCAACGATAACTTAAGAACGCATTGATTAATTTTGATGAATTTGGTGGCAATCGTCATGGTGTAATGAGGTACACACACGCAAGCACGCACACACAAATACATTCAGACGCCATACTGAAAAAAATAGTCAAAACAGCTTCGGGGGGCCGTAACATGAGAAGGTCTGATGAAATCTCGATTTTCAAAAATCGGGATGAAAACGATATTTTGCTCAATTATGAAAATTTTCAGATATCTTAGTGGGAAGTTAAAAATGTTAATGCATATAAGCACTGGTTACTCAGTTCATGTGAAGAAAGATCTTTTTCATTATCATTTTCAACATATTTAATATGTGTCTTTTAATAATATTGAATTTGAATAATTTAATATGTGTATTTTATTAAAACATCTGTTGGTTCAATATTGTCGGTAGAGCCCGCGCGTGCAATTTCAGTAAAGCATTTGATTAACGGCCCCGATTGAAAAGGTGTCGAACGCGAGATGTATTGCTGCACCTGACGCTCATCCAGATAAGCCCAATCTGATTGGAAAATATTACACGCCATACACATTGAGCCTCGGCGATCTAATGGTTAGCGCCTAATGCAAGTCCAGGTTGGGACCCCGCCATATACCAATTCAAGATCACTAAAGTACATTTTCTGAGTGCTCTTACAGTGAAGGAAAACATAGCGGTATTCGAATTTGACTTATTATAGGATTATGCCTGGTTTCCCTTCTGGGTTCCATATGACAGATGACAGTCGCTATGTGTAAAAGCTAACTCCCTTGTCAAATCCGCTAGATTAAGTAGCCGACCCCGATATCATCGGGTATAGAATCGGGATACGAAGAAAATGATAAGACGAAGAAAATGTTTGCTACGCATGAGCTGATGCTTCCTGTGTGGTAAGGCTAACTGAGAACGTTCTGACCTCAGGTACAAGTGTTATAGGTATTCAGATAAGTAAAATGTAACGTATGTTAACTTTAATCCTTAATTCTTGATAAAAATTGTATTTTAATCGAATTTGGATTAGCGATCCAATTATAAGACTAGCAGTTTCCTGTGGCTTCAGTCGTGAATTCTTCTATATTTTTAATTAACCTACGTTTTGTCAGGACGTGTCCTTAGGTACCAAATGAAATGTTAACGGACTTTTGGAAAATTCGCGGAAGTTAACGAGTCCGTATTAATAAATGTTGAACACAACTTGAAAGTTAATCCGTTAATCAAGATGTTAACTTTGTTAATCAACCAGGAACCCGCTTGATGCTGCTTACCACAGCCCGTAGATGGAGGGAATGGTGAGCGCCATGATGGTGGACAGCACGCCCACCACGAGGATGGAGACGCGCATCACCCAGATGATCTCCATCTCCGAGGCGTTCTGCCGGAAGATCAGCTTGTACACGTTCCTGCCGACAAACAACTCTTTACCTCGTGAAAACAAGTCTACACTTTTTAGCCGAGTTTAAAAAGTAGGAGGTTCCATGCTTAACTGTAAGTATATTCTAAACTTTTCGTATATCCTAAACTCTTTTTTGTTTCAAAGCACTCCAGAGTACCCTTTCAAATAAAAAATGTTCATGTATTTTTTTTTTGCACGCAACACTAATACTTTCCCGGAATAAAAGTAGCTTATGTCACACCCTGTGACACCAGCTATCCACCAGTGAACGTTTCGAAAACGAAACGAATTACAGCCAAATTTTCATTTTGCCTTTTTCCCTCTCCCACAGGAGCCCCCTAAGTTATTGCAATAAAAAGAATATAGTTTTTGAGGAGCGTTTTGTCTCCTTTCTTGAAAAACACGCCACTTCACCTTTGCTCCACGCCTTCGGGGCAACCACGTTACTTAAGACAGAGTTAAATAACCTTTTTAGTTCCCCGATGACTGGTTTTCCCCTAACCTTCAGGAGCTCAGAGGCTACTGTAAAGTGGCGTGTGATAGGGGCTCTGGGATCGCTTGCGTCGGGTAGAGGCTTTGGTGCATGTGAGGCATACAGATTTCCGTCGAAGTCCTCAATTTCAGCGAGAATCTCTGGATCTGACGTGACGTGACTGGATGTGACGATAACACCAATCGAGGAAGTCAATTTTTTCAGATGACTCCTTCCCAGTGTCTTTGTAAAGACCTTTGACCCCTGATTTCGCTCAATCGCGTCGTGTATTAATCGAGTATTCCACCTTCGGAGGTTTCGTCTTACTAAGCTCCGGATCTTTCTGTGGAGCGACTGGGGGTCTGACAAAAGTTCCTCCGGTGTTTCTCGTCGAAGTCGCATCAGTTCCAGGGTCTCGGTAGAAAATTTGAACGTATTATCTGTTCGCCTTTTCCGAAGGTGCCTCATTCCCACTTCGCGTACAACCCCAAGTACGCCGTTTAAGTCCTCATCAACATTTTCCGGGGAATCCAGTGCAACAAATCTATTTTGCAATTCTAGTTGGAACGCATCAAGTCCGGCTTGGGGCACAGTTGGACGAAGAACGGATCTCATCATGCGGCTTCGTTTGAGCTTAAAATTGATATTTAGGGAGCCTCCTACAAGTTGGTGATCGCTTCCGGTATTAAACCTGTTGATCACTGAGTCATCCCTAAATATATGCTTCTTGTTCGCAATGATGAAATTGATCTCATTCTTTGTCTTACCATCCGGGCTCTTCCAGGTCCACTTCCTTTGGAACTTTTTCTTAAAAAAGGTGTTCATACAGAACAGCCCCTGCATGCTAAGGAGGTTGATCAGCATGTGGCCCCTCTGGTTTCTGTGCCCGTAGCTATGCGGTTCCAAACATGACTCACCACTCTGTTGCCCTACTTTGACATTGAAGTCCCCCATGACAACCGTGAAATGGGTTTTGGTGGAGCGATGTATGGCCTTCGTTACATCCTCATATAGTATCTCCACCTCTTTATCTGAGCTACTCGACGTTGGCGCATATA